>JAQQZT010000017.1:5186162-5197305 GCA_030068275.1 Clarias platycephalus
GCCTTAATGTGGGAGCCCCCTAGTGACGGGGAGGAATTGGCCACGACTAAATTAGGGAGAAAATCGGGAAAAAATCCTCCTCACTATAATGATTATTCTTTTGTTTTGTTTTTTTGGCCAAAAACCTAGATAACAGCCTGAAAATCCCCATGTCCAATCAGAAGAGAGTATGGGACCTATCCTTTCAGTTTTATATTCGCATATATATCGCAATATTCGGTGTCATGGATTTTGGTTTGTGTTTAATATTTTTGGGACCATGAAATATTCTTATGAGTAACTTCATTCTTATGAGGGACTTTTTAAACGGCATTAATCAATGCCACCTAATTTCCTTATTTGCGCTATACCTTATATCAACAACTAGAAGACTTGATTTGAGTTTAATAAAAAAAAAAAAAAAACTATTAAGTGTACAGTTGAGTCATTAAATTAATGCACCCTTACAAGAAAATAAAAAATACCAATTTACAGCAGGAATGCAATTATTATTATTTATTTTGTGTGTGTAGTGCTTTTAACATATCATCATTATCGTAAAGCAACGGTATGAACTGCATAAAACACTAGATTTAATAGTTTAATATCGCAGTTTAACTCACAAACGAAATATGTGTGAAAATAATCTTTTTTTTTTTTTTTTTTTAATCAAACCATGCAGCTCTACTGTAGTTTCAAACAACAAAAGGTGTCCAGGAGAAAGAAGTCACTATTTGATGGAAACGTGGAAACCAAAAAAAACCACACAGATAAATAATAAGCTAAATAAATAAGCAAACAAATAAATAAGTTAAAATGTTGCTTTCTGAATATGGATTAAAAAATTCGATAATGACTTTAAAGTCCATTTTTCGCTCACAGTTTTTGCTTCTCGCACCACTGATGTTTGTCCAAAAACAAACAAAAAAAAAAGTCAGGGACAAGGATTTATTTGCTAAGCTTACCCCATACTGTCCAGTTTCCAGGTCGGTCATGGCCCAAAGGCTGAAGTCTGTAAACCTGGCGTTGTTTTTATCCGTACTAATGAGGCCGGTCACTCCTGAAACACAGATTAAACCCTCTCAGTGTGGAAAGTGGAAATTTATTCTGAACTTTTCTTTAAAAAAAAATAAATAAATAAATTTAAAAAGCATCCCGATTTGAAAAGTACATTTCAGGAAGTGCATTAAAAAAAGTGCTTAAAAAAAAAAGAAGTTAAAAAACGAATAATTGTTTATAGGCTGGTTACGTTCTGTTTCATTAAGCCATCATCTGTCAAAATAAGCTGGCAAAATGCATCAGTTACTGGCGCGTCAAAATCAAATTGTTCCTTTAATGGACAGTTTCCCCACTCGGATGCTGATTCCTGACAGGAAATACGACCGCTAAGCTATCTCTCCAGCCTGACCCTGTGCTCGGTATTATGCCTGGCTCCAGTCCGCTTCTGGCACGGAGCAAGTCGGAGAAAGCTCATGTCTCAACTCTATTGCTATGACAAGTTTCGGCAGATGGGTTGAGTATTAGAAACACATTTTCGATGCTGGCCCGAGACAGGCTCTCACATCTCAATCACAAATGTCTATACACATCGTCTCTCTCTCCCTCTCTCTCTCTCTCTGCATCAGCCATTACATGTTGCATTGTTTGCAATCGCTCAATTCTAACCCGTCAGGGTAATTGAAAACGGACGTACCCCAAATCCTGCGGTTCTGCATCCTTGCGATGACACCGACACCATCGTTCTGAGACACTCCCTCCTTTAAAGCCTCACTGAGGGCCTGCGCGTAGAGCATGAAGCCGTCATGGAAACAGCCGGCAATGAAATCCATCTGAAACCGGAAGGGGAAAAAAACAACAACAACAACAACAACAAAAATTAGGCTTACATTCCGGGTTTGCATGCCGTGTCAAAATTACTAGTATACGGTAATGATTTGGAGGACGGAGTCAGGTTACAGAGAATTCCTGACTAGGTTCATTCCCAAACGCAAGATTTTGTTTTGTTTCAAATGTATTTGCATGCCTCGAGGCCATATTTTCAGCACAAAACCGTTCTTGGGTTTCAGCCTCCATGTCTGCTATATTTATCCCCGAGCACAGCTGATTCCGGAAAATGAGCCTGACACGAGGAAGCCAGACTCTTGTTTCCACGGTTTGTAGGTGTCATATCTGATCAGCGACTGCATGCGGCGGCTGGAGAAAGAGCAGCACGCTTCACCGAGCGCGACAGAAAAAACACGGCGGACCTCCAACGGCCTTCACATGTCTAGACTTGGACCCGACTTCCAATCGATTACGCTCATCCTGCGTCGCTTCCCGGCAATTCCAAGGTCACCGGGTGAAAATCGACACGAAACAGCGGCTCAGATTTGCTTCTTTGTTTATTTACCGCTGTTTTGATTAACCCGGGGAATTTAAAGATCGCGTGCACTTACCAAAGACGGTTCCAACTGAATGTTAAAGTCCTGCGTGGTTCTCTTGTGGAGTTCAGTGCGGAAAGCCGTGTACTCCGGATTGTCTGGCTCCCGGTACGTTATAACGAAGACAGACTGGAAATGGAAAGACAGCTCACGTTAAACAAAAGCAGAGATGAAATAAGGAAATGTTCCAGCGTTAAAGACAGCGATACATTTTTTTTTTTTAAGCAGAAGGTGTCACTCATTAATAAATTAAAACGTTAAACGTAAGTGTTCCACTCACAGCGTTCTCCTGTTTATGGGTCTCAGTTTATTCCTCTTCCAAATACTTTCTTACTTTTTTTTTTTTTTGCTTTACTCATTTTCTGTATCTATAGATTCTTTTTTTTATTTCCAGTATATATATATATATATATATATATATACACAATATATATCTTTTTACTTTCTTTTTCTCCCTCCATCCTTTCCCTCTCCATATTTTTTTCTCTTTCTTTTGTTAATTCTTTCTTTCTCTGCTTCCTTGTTATAATTAATTTTTTTCTTTTTCTTTTGTTCCTTCTTTTTCTGCTATTCTCATTCGTTTTCTGTCGTTTTTCGTTTTTTGCTCTCTTCTACTTCTTTCCTTTTCCTTCTTCCTTTCTTTTCTTTCATTTTTGCTCTCCTTCTTTCTTTCCAACTCCTTTTTTCCTCACTTTCACGTTGCCTTGCCTTCTTTCAATTTGTCTTCCTTTTATCAATTTAGTGTTTTTTCTCTTCTTTTCTTTCTCTTATATTCTCAGTCTCCCTCTCTCTTTACCTTCCATTTCGCATTTTCTTCGTCTGATTTTCTCATTTTCTACACGTTTCCTTTCTCCCTTTCCTTCTTTCTTTTTTTGTTTTCATTTTTCCATTTCCATGTCTTAATCTGTTTATTGTCTTTTATCCCTTTTTCATTTTTCGTGTATTTGTGCATTCTAAAGCCCCTTTTTTCTTTCTTTACTTTAATTTTCACCATGTTTCCTTCCTTCCCCTCACCCTTAGTACCATCACTTTTCACTCCGGTGTGCCACCACACACACTCACACTCACACAAAATAGTTTAGCATTTTATGAGAACTGATACATATTTGACCCCATTAGCTCCGCCCACTCAAACATGTGACGGCTCACCCGGTTTGTCCCGAGTAAGCAGTTATTAACCGGTTTATAAAGGTATATACCTGAAACAGCTTGACCGGATCGTTCCACTGCTCGGCTGAGCTCTGCCACGGCCGGTGCATTTCATCGCCGAGGCTTTCGCCAAACGCGTCCAGGTAGAAGATGGCATAGTCTTCTGGGTTCTTCACCTCCTCCTCAAAGCTGTGCATGATTTTAAAGAACGTCTGAAGAGGTCCGCAGATGTACACGACTGGAGGAAGACGAGAAGCGTCGGAGAGTGAGGACACAGAACTCCTGGACTATTTTTATAGCAGCTTCATATATATATTTTTTAGCAATTGCATAAAATAAAATGTTAATATGTTTAGTTTTAGAATTTCTGTCTTCTGTCTAAGGTGTTCATGTCAAACCGGGACTTTCAAACCAGGACTTTCTAATGAATTAAGGCCTAAAACTGACAAAGCATTTGTCGAGTGAAAAACCTGATCCTTGACAAATGATGGGTCTGAAAAAAAGAGACGCATCTGTCTGTTTGAACTGTACACACAATTATTCGCCTCACAGAAACTCGTCTGGGAGTTATTGCCGCATCCCCCGTACTGTCCTGACCTCTCTCCTAGTGATTTCCACATGTTTAGCCATTAAAGGAGTTCCTGGGAGGCCCGTTCATGGCTCCGGCGTGCTGAGGAAATGTTCTACCCTGATGGTATCCAAGCACTAGGAAGTGCAATAGTGAAGCAGGGGATTATATAGAGAAATCCAGGGAACTTTTACACTCGTAACTGTGCTGAATCGTATTATTCTGCAGAATCAAAAGTCCTGGTTTGACTTGAACGCCCCACATCTCATTTAAGATTCGAGGTACCCCAACATTGGGTTATCACCATCAAACCGAGACGATTTAAGCGTACGTCCAAAGTTCAAAATGGGTTTCTGGGTTGAAGTCGAGTCAAAACAAGAAGCAGGTCACATATGCGTGCCTACACTGGGAACTTTTCCCCCCGCTATTGGATTTATAGGTATTATTTCCATTAGTGGGCTGGGCTCCCAGTTAGCAGCTATTTCTATTTTTTTTTTTTTTTCAAAAAAGCCAGGCCCCAGTCCACCACTCAAACCCGAAAGCCTCCAGTCTATGCGGGCTGACTCACGCCAAGTCGTCCCGCTGTCTCCTGGACGTCCACCAAGACAAATTCACGAAGAAAGGCAAGGTAAACCTCCGCAAGAATGAATGGAGATGGTTCACTTATTGTCAATTAAACACACATGCCCACAATGCAATTCAAGCTGAACTTCATTGTTTGTGTGTGCGTGCATGCATGTGTGTGTGTGTGTGTATGTGAGAGAAAGAGACAGAGAGAAAGAGAGACGCTTTTCCTAATGGAATTCTTGGACTGCGCAGTTGGATGCACATGCAGACATGCACACAGGCACATACTGTACACACCCACTGAAAGCAAAACAACAACAGCAACAACAACAACAACATGGCTTCGTTTAAAACCTTCTCCTATTCAACATTTGCTTTTAAAATGCTTCCCATTTTGAAGCGGTCTCGCCTCTCAGGAGTTCTCAGTCTTCAGTAATTTGAATACGGTGTTGACATCGTATCATTTTTGGGAAGGTTTCATTCAACACAATGACCGAGACCAAAATTACCATAAATATCTGGAAGCATTTCCCTTAAAGAAGTGAGTCAATGTTTCTTAAAGGTAATCCAGCAGGCGAAAAAACAAACAAAAAAAAAAAAAACAGCTGTGACAATATGAGCTTTGGGGTCAAGCCTGTTTTCGGCAGACAGAAATGAATGGAATGCCGGCACCAGAAAAGCTGAACAAGCCCTGACAGTCATTACCTCACCATGACCCGGAGACATTACAGCAACGGTAAGTATTACACTTCATGAATACACTTTACAATAGGATTTGTGTGAGAAAATTTCAGCTCTCTTATGTTTTTAATAAAAAAACGGTTACTTGGGGTATAAGTCATTCATTGAGCAGCGCTCTTGCACCAACTGGATAGTGACCACTCTGGATAAAACGTCCACCAAATTAATAACCATTATTAACTTAGACTTTTAATCATATATGTATATACACAGCACGCTGCCAGTTAAACATTTTCTGATGCTTATTATACTTTATATTAAATCGCACCAGTTGTATGTATGTAGTAGTATATCTAATATGGTACATTCTGCAAGCGACCTTATATGATATTTTTTAATCTGAGCAGGTAAGGGGGGCTTTGCTCAAGTGCCCAACAGCAGCAACTTGGGATCGAACCTGGGACCTTCAGATCAGTTGTCTAACTCTTTAAACACTGAGCTACCCCTGCTTAGTATATACAAACATACCCTATTAAACACCTGCTGAACTTTGGTAGCCATTGTGCTACCCAATAAGTACCATGGTATTCACAAAAGTGTTGCGGAACACACCAAAGTACTACCATGGAACGACCTAAAGTGCCAGACTTTCTACCCCAGTACTCTATAAGGTCTGATAATGCCTTCCATGGTAATGCCTGAAGTACCACGGTAATACTACAGTACATTGTTATGTACGAAGGTTTAGCATACTAAACTACTGTATAGTACAAACTGTAGTAAAAAATTATTATGGATATGGTGAAGATCTCTGCTGATACATGGAAATGTAACCTTTTTGGATGGAGTCTCCAGTGTAAAGCGGGTTTCTATTATGACATAATTTGGCGTATAGAGGAATTTCTGCTTTGAGGTTTCTCAATTTTCTTTTCACGAAGTTAGAGAACGATATAACCACCGTGATAAGAGAAAGTATTAACCAGCGTCAACCATAACCAAAGAAACTATATCGTTTAACATAATCTTCGATAAAAAGTGGTGTAAAACACTTCAGCATGATTGGAAAATAATCATCCATAAAGTGATAACATCATCACAGATGATGTGACTGATCGTTTTCCTATAGCAGCTCTCCTGAAGTGTTTTATTCCTTGTGATAATTATACACTGCTTTCGTCCCTGACCACAGGAAACACTACCGAATAACAATTAAGTGAGGAAGGAAAATCTTTGTGGAGCTTATTAACTGCTTATTTACAGATCCTAGACTCGAGATGAGCGCTTTATTAAATGCCGACACGCTTAGGTGGAGGATAAATCAGCTAATCCTGAGCATAGAACACTCGAATACAGTGCTAAGAATAAGTGTAATACATTTAATATGTGGAGTTTGTGGAAAAGATTGGTCCATTGTTTAAAAGTAGATTAGATAAGGTTAGATGACATTAGATTAGATTAGATTAGATTAGATTAGACTCAACTCATTCAAATTAAGTAATTTTTTGATGATTAAATATAATTCTGATGTATTATTAGGCTGGATTTTCCCATAATGTATGGTGTATTTAAAATAAAGTCATTTAAACAAGAAAGAAGTGGCGTACACTGTGGTAGTGTAGGTAGAGTCGTAATTTTGGAAGTTACATAATAAAAGGGTCTCGATGTCAGAAACAGTACAGTTGAGTGTTGTTTATCTGTTTAGCTGGAGGTAAGTCATGCAGAAGAACCCACAGAACTTCAACATTTTACTCTGGGCCTAGTGCAAAGGTTTGCATTGCCCATGGCTTTTAAGTAGGAATAAAATTGTATTTCTTTTTTCTATTCGCCCCCAAAAAATGCGTATTAAAAACAACACTATGCATGTGCCATGACCATGACCACTTCTATCTCTCATAAGAAAGAGCTAAAATTGAGTTCAAACTCAGATTGCACAAGGAACGGATAAATATTACAGTTAACAGGATCAAGAGGTCACTCCGAGAATATATGAAAGGTTGTAGGAAGTCGTAAAAGCAAAATGTGGAAAGAGGATTTATTATTGGGTGTTTATGTAGAGAGCAAACCTTCACTATCTGGTCATTTTTTACGACTTATGTTCATATTTTATATTGAAGGAACCTCTGGAAAAATGTGTGCACTATATGCCTTGATGGAATTCAAATGTACAGTGGTACAGTGGCACATGAACCGCTGTACCACTGGGGTATATCAATAGGGTGTGTGTGTGCATTTTTTCGGCTTACAAACGAACGAACCGAGCTGAACCGAACCAAACGCTGGGTAAGTTGCGTGTACGTCCCAGAGCCATTTAAAACCCGTTTGCCTCAGTGTGGAGCCAAGCGAAGCTAGTTTACTTTTTTTTTTTTCTTTTTCATTTTGTGCAGGATTTAGTGAAGACATTTCACCATGGGTTCTAAGAATAGTAGCAAGGACAGTAGCAAGAACAAGATGGGTAGCTCAGGCATTGGACTACATTTCGGACAAGCCCAGGTTCAACCACCAAGTTGCCACTGTTGGGCCCTTGAGCGAGGCCCTTAACCCTCAACTGCTCAGATGTATAATGAGATAAAAATGCAAGTCGCCCTGAATAAAGGCATCTGCCAAACGCCTAAATGTAAAAGGGAGCCACTTAAGGGAGGTTTAATGTCTATTTACTTCATATTTTACTTAATTTACATGTTTTTTCTAAATGTTTTGATTGTTTTTATATGCAGAAATGTGATTATAGCATTGGATATTGGTAATATTGGTACTATTTTTTTGTTGGCTGGAACGGATGATCTGCATTTACTTTATTTCCTATGGGAAAAATGCGTTTCGCAATACGAAATTTCGCCTTACGAACTCGCCTCCGGAAATCCGAAAACCATCCGCAAACTTTCTCGCAGTTGCTTAAATAAGTCCCTGGCTGTTCTTTTAATATTAATGTGCTGTTTTCAGGCTAATAATGTTTCACTACAGTCCAGCTAGCTTTACAACAATTTCCACACACACACACACACACACACACATACACACAATATGTAAACTTGCTTCACACACACACACATAAAAACTTTTATCAGTTTTAGACTAAAAATAAGATATTTGCTAGTCATTACCACAGGATTTGTTATGCTAATCACTGAGCAGAAAGCAGACTTAGCATTACGACAACTGCAAGCAATTAGCCATAAAAAAATAATAAAATAAATTAAAACGCTCATGTTTTTTAACTGAACTAGTTAAAAGCAGGAGAAAAAAAAAAATCACAGCACAATGGGGCTGTTATAAAACACAAGTTTGCTCTTGACTAAATATTATCAGAAAACCACTTTGTGGCGATGCTATCACCGCTGTGCTAATTGCGTATGTTTTGGCATTTAAACAGGCTACAAGGAACAGACTGAGAGAGATACAGTGGGTTCCTTACTTAGAGCTTCTTTGGGAGGAAAAAATGAAATAGCATGTGAGAGAGAGAGGGAGAGAGAGAGAGAGAGAGAGAGAGAGAGAGAGAGAGAGATTTCTTCCATTTTCATCAAATTAGGTCACAATTCATCATACATTGTGACCTAAAATGAATGAACAATAAACATTTTATCAGCAAGTAAATTTTATGTTAAAGATTAGCTTAAAGAGCCTTATAAATACAGTATATCTATATTTACAAACACTTAAAAAATACTGTATATATATTTTGTATAGTATGATTTGAAACACTTACTGTAAGCACTTTATATACTGCTAATGTGCACCACAAAAAACATATAAAAGCTAAAAAAAAATCTATATAATAATAATAAAGAATTGAGTATAGAAATATATATATAGATATATATCCTTCTTTTGTGATTTTACATATATATATATATACTGTATATATGTGAAATTATTCCATATAGCATATATACTCTATGGATACATATACCATATATACTCTATATACTTTATATATGAACATGTGTTATTTAACGGCTCATGAAGCAATTTCTGTAATCTGGGATATACCTATAAATGATACGAAAAATAATGTGAAATGATCAAATAACCACTGAAAACATTTCTTCTGGGTTATCATTGAAAAAAAAAAAAAAAAAAGGTCCTGCAGTAATAGACAAGGATCTTTTCTAAGCTGACACATGAAGAGATGCTGGCCTTTGCACTGGTAATAATGAGCACACTGCAGCAGGAACAGCAGAAGATTTCTCGGTTTAAAAATAGACATATCAGTGTAGGCTTTTGAAAAACATACTGTCCTTTTTCCGCCCAGCACTTTATGGAAGCAAAAGCCTTCCGAGGACGACTAGCCGAAAAAAACAATAATGGCCAAGGTGGTTCAGTAATAAAGAAGAGGGACAGGAATCGAGGACAGTAGCAAGGAATGCCGTGCTGATCTCATGTTAAACGAGGGTGCTATAAAAGGTTGACATGGATGCATGTTTCCATGGCAGTGAGACCAGCTCATGCCTACACACTCAACTGGAATCGCCATGTAAGATTTTTTTTTTATTATTTTTTTTATTAATTATGTACATAATACCACAAATGCTTTCTAGGGCATTAATAATAATAACCTGTCAGATCATGCACTCCTGGTACTAAGAGCACAATTAATGTAAACACTGGAATTTATATTTTGACACTGGATCAGGGATAATGAGGTTTCATGTTAAAATATAATATACTACAACGCTTGCTGAATTCTCAAATTTGTTAGAAAGTGCTGATTGATGTTCTATAACATTGATCTATAGTTCATAAGACAGGCTTACTGTGTATCAATACACCCATTCTGACAGGGTTTGTTTCTATAGCAACGACTAATCCATGGGACTTGTATGGCAGAAACGCAGCATGAACATGAAAAAAAAAAAGGAAACATAAAGGGTCATATATATATATATATATAAAAAAAGATTCAAAAAAAGATTTGAAATGTTTCAAGCGACTACTTGTTCTCTCATATTAAATTAAATTATACAAACAAGAACAAATGTTTTACTGCAACAGGCTGCAAAGTGCCACGATTTAAAAAACCACCTCAGCAGCAACCTCATTTCCCCTCTCGTCTATTCCGACCACTCAGCACTCAGCATCACCAGTACACTAATCATCTTATAATGTCAATAATCATCAATAATGAATCAATATCAATATGAATATTTGCGATACTAAACAGAAACGGCTACAGATTTGTTTTAAACCTTTATTTATTACTCAGTTCTATAAAATATACCTAACCTAATAATCTGATTTAATAAATGATTATTCTTCAGGGTGACTTGGCACCTCTTATTCGCTCCTACATATACAACGGCAAGTTGTTTCTTGCTTGTCGGTGTGACTAAGCTTTGACTTTGGGCCCAAAATAAATAAATAAATAAAAAATCAAAAGATAACCATCTGAAAACGTGCTATTACTGAGCTGTGCATTTTCAAGCCGTGGAAAAGAAGTTCAAAAGGTGAGTAAACCTGTTTTGAAATATATATAAAAAGAAAAGCTGTGAAATTACAAAAATAATAACTGGAGACTAAGATAGCACACACTACGCCTGTATCTTCTGATCAACTTCTGCTGATGTTCTGATATAATCTTTTTTTTTTTTTTAATACGCATGAGGTGACCGCTATTGTACCGTATATGCTACACTCTACACTACAGCAAGAAAAAAAAAGTGAGATAAGCCAAGCAAAATGTTATCTACAGCAAAAATTATTATGTTTAAACTAGGCCTGGGCGATAAAACGATAACGATATGTTTCGCGATAGACACGTGATCGATATCAATAAAAAATGTGT
>JAQQZT010000017.1:5201991-5213947 GCA_030068275.1 Clarias platycephalus
AAAAGTAGAAGTACACAAAAAAAATCTACTCAATTACAGTAATGCGAGTAAATGTAATTCATTACTTTCCACCTCTGCAGAACACTTATATTTTTATAGAAGACAAAATGAGAAATATATATGCAGTGAGAAGTAAAACACTGTGAAACATGATGAATATGATAAACTATTTAACATTTTATTATTTGTGGAAAAAACAAAACAAAACAAAAAACAATCTAACCAGATGAACTTTGTCTGTCCATCTCTACTGAGTGGTTTTGGGCAGTCTGTACACTCCGGCTGAGACGATCAGCTGGTGATCTCGCACTTTTTTCTGCAGGAAGGCCTGCAGCTCGTTGACGTCCATCTCGGTGACGCCGGGCCCCGTAGCCACAAACATACGCAGCATGGAATGAATCCTTTCCAGGGTCATGCTCTCCAGATTGGTCAGCATGGCCTGAATGTAGGCCCAGAACAACTGAAGCAGGACACAGGAGACAGAAAATTATTAGGATGCGTCAAGCAAAGAAAACAACTAAGGAGATCTGAAATGAGAACCCTTCAACACATTATCAAAACCTGGAAGCATAGTGCTGAACTGTCAACTTTGCGTAACAAAATTATGAACGGGGATCACCTGAACACTTCGGGGGGAAAAAAAAATCAACAGTAATGTTTAATAGTGAAAGTGAGAGCATTGCAATTGGCACACAATGTGATGAGAACTTGGGACTAAACAGCTGGATGTCCATAAGAAAACCACTTGTTAGTGAGACTCAAAACTTGAATCTGCTAGGGAGCATAAAGCTTGGGACTTTAGAGCGATGGAAAAAGGTCATGTGATCTGATGAGTCCAGGAAGAACGATGGGCGCGAGTCTACAAGCCTCTGGAAGCAGTGTTATGATCTAGGGATGCTTCAGGGCTCAGGTCTAGGCTCAGCAACGTTATGTAGCAATAAAATTAAGTCATCTGATGACCTGAATCACCAGCTTATCACTTCCCTCGTGACACGGCCATATTCCAGGACGAGAAATTGTGACAGAGTGGTTCTGGGGGCGCGAGAAATCATTTTCACACATGAATCAGCCACCACATTGTGTGCTGTAATCAAAGCTGATATCTGCCAAGGCTACAAGGCACCGTTGTTACTATACAGCAGAAACAAGGTATTAATAAATAAAGAAATAATGCATTCATCACTGTGGTGCAAGGATTGTCCACGGCACTACTGGAAGTCCCCACCCACCTGCAGCTTCTCCTCCCTCTGCTCCGACTGCGTAGTGGTGTTGGAGTCTCCCTCCTCGTCGCTGTCTATGAGCATGACGCCTCGGTCAGGCCGTTCCCGACTGCACGCCTTCTCGAGGATGCTGTACCGGCCCGGTGACTCCTCCTGGATCACGCCGTGCTGCTGCCACAGTGCTAGCTTTCTGCGCAAGAGCTCCTGAGGCACGCCAAGAACGCCGCTCAGATCCTCCAGCGCCCATGTGCCTGAGAGAAGAAACCACCTGATTTAAGGAACCCATGCAGAACGATGGAACTGGAGTGTTCCTGAGTTCCTGAGGATTACACTGGTCACACCGTAATAAACATCTGCTTGATTCTGTTGTTGATTTTAATTGTAATCACCTAAATAAAGATGATTCCCGCATGCATTTGTGACTTGTGAAGCATGCTTAATGCTCTAATCATAAAGACTATGCAATGTTCATTCCAGCACTTGTCCACCAATTCAAAAGTTATTAATAAAATCCCAACCAAACTCAATATTTCTTTGCTCAGACTTCCAGACTGAGGATCACCAAGAGCACAGCTTCACATCAATCACACTGCATCCTTTTATTCTCTTTAATCTTTCTCAGAGAGCTGGGTTATAAATATCTCACACACACGCCCCTGTATAAATAAAAGAGCCGTTAAATGGAAAATAAGCCATCGGTTGACAGTCTGTGTCCTCACCCTTGTCCTGAAAGTGCAGGATGATGGCAGCGTGAATGGGAGACACGGAGAGGTTGGCAAGAGTGCGGTCCTCCAGCTCCACGTCCAGGGTTACTGACCCGAGATGAGGCTTCCAGCTCAGAGTCCGCATCGCCTACTCTCACACACAAATGTTTACGGTCGCTGATTAATTCTCGGACTACACCTCATAACATAACATAATCCTTAACTTTAGCGGCCAGAAGGAAATAAATGGCACTTTTAAACAGAAATATGGTTGCTTACCTTGAGCTTCTCAAAGCGGTGTGTGTAGGTTTCCATGGATTTCGAAATGGCAGCAGGTAGTTCCAGCTTCTCCTCTTTGAGCTGAGGCCAGAACTCCGAGGACAGGATCATGGCCGACAGGGGGACAGGAGATTGTTCTTCCTTAGGCAGACGAGCGTCGTCTTCGTGAATGTTGGTGTTTATTCGCCGGGAATCCGCCACATCCTACAGAAAAAGAAAGACGAAACAGAATGAGAAGCAGTTTGGATGATTCGAGTGTTCCTTATGGTTAGTATTGCGCAATTTTGCTTAATTTTTCTTTTTCTCGTTTTTTGGACCAGTGTGTTTATAGTGGTTAGCACTGTCGCCTTGCACCTTGGGGTTCGATTCCCGCCTCAAGTCTGTGTGCATGGAGTTTCTATGTTCTCCCCGTGCTTGGTGGGTTTCCTCCGGGTTCACCGGTTTCCTCCCACAGTCGAATGACATGCAGATTAGGTTAACTGGCGTTCCCAAATTGCCCGTAGTGAGTAAATGAGCCTGTGAGAGTGTGCATGTGTATGTGTGTGTGTGTGCTCTGCCATGGATTGGCACCCATTCAGGGTGTACCCCGCCCTACCCAGTAAAATGCATCAGTGATGTATTAAAAATCAGCTTTCTTGTAACGCTGCTTGTACATAAAATATTTGATATAGTCAAACTGCATTCAAGCGATCAGTTTATTAGATTGTGGAATAAACCATCTTAAATTGAAGCAATTAAAAATACCCTCCTTTGCAGGTTGTATCAGCCAGTGATGATTTAGCTGCCCTCTAGTGGACACCAGGCACAGAAAACTAAATAGAATTGAACATAAAGTGTTAATGGACGGCCCTGACCTTCAGCATGACCTCACAGTAGTGCATGTGGGACTCTCCAAACCTCAGCTTCAGCAATTCCACATTTCGAATCTCCCTACAAACACACATACAAACACACCGCACTGATCTATACAAACTAATTAAACACACTGTGTGTCATGTCACATTTATTACAGTGTGATTCCTCAGTAATACATGCGTATTGTAAAAACACCTGGCTGTGTTGTAGTTGAGCTGGTGCAGCAGCCTGTCTGCCAGCACGGTCTTGTACTCATCAATGAAGATGTCCTTACTGCCGAAGATGCTCACCAGAAGACTGATGATGTCCGAGGAGCGCCGCTTAGAGCCTGTCTTATCTATAAAGACAAGGATTAAGAGAAGTTAAGAATGCTCAAGATAAATTAGGAGAGTATATACCACGCCCATCAGGAAAACAAGGCAAATGTAGAGTGTGTGAATGCAGGGCTATGACCTGTTAGGGCATCAGTAGGGTCTGGGGTCCACTCCTCTGGATCACTCCCCTCATCTTCACTATCTTGTGTTTCCAGAGTAACAGGGTCAGCCCGAGAGAGCTCGCTGGCTAACTCACTGCAGCCCTCAGTGTCGCCTGTTAGACTGGCGACAATCTGACGCACTGTGTCCTCGCGCGTTCTGTCCAATAAGAGATGAATGAAACCAATTCAATTATTTTTGGACATAAAAAAACCTACTGTAATAACACTAACTGGATTGGACCCAGGAAAGGCTAAATGGATTAGATTCATTGGGTAACAATGTCTAGACAGTATTCCTACAATTATACAACTATTTCCCAATCCAATTTTACCTAACGTCCATTTGAAACCCAAACCTCCATTTAAAACCTCAATTTTACCCAAACAAGTCCAGTCCAATTTTACCCCAATATACTTAATCTAAATTTACCCAACCACAGCTAATTTTACCCAGCCATAGCCCAGTCCAATTTTACCCAAAAATACCCAAATCCAAATGTACCCAGGTAGAGCTCAATCCAATTTTAACCAACCATACCCCAACCCAATTTTAACCAATAATACCCCAATCCAATGTTACCCAAAAGCCCCATCAAATTTTACCCAAACAAACCAAACCCAGTTTAATCCAATTTTACCCAACAATACCCAAATCCAATTGAAAACAGTCAGTCAGTCATCTTCTATACCGCTTAATCCTGTTCAGGGTCGCGGGGGCCTGGAGCCTATCCCAGGAGGCTTAGGGCACAAGGCGGGGTACACCCTGGACAGGGTGCCAGTCCATCGCAGCAATTGTAAATAGGTAGAGCGTAATCAATTTTACCCAACCATACCCAAATCAAATTTTACCCAACCATACCCCAATCCAAATGTATCCAGGTAGAGTTTAATCCATTTTTACTCAAAGGCCCTATCAAATTTTACCCAAACAAACCAAATCCAATTTCCCCAGCTACAGCCAATAAAATTTTACCTAACCATATTCATATCCAATTTTACCTCATTATGGTCAACCCAATTATACTCAACCACACCCCAAACTATTTTACGCAAACAAAGCCCAATCCAATCTTATCTAACCACATCCTAATCCAATTTTAGCGAACTAGATTTAATCCAGTTTAACCATCCAGATCCCAATCCAATTTAACCTAAAAAGCCCAAACCAAGACCTGATACGGCAAATAGCACGAGCTGGTAGCAACTAGAAGGTGAGCAAACCCAATAACTGCTACCATGCCAGTGCTGGAGGCTTTAAGCAAAGTTATTACACCTCAGGACTACCTTTATCCCTGGCCCTGCTCTCTGACCCCTGATATCCACATACAGTAGTTAGGAAATAGTTTTCACAGGGGTGCTCTAAAAGGATAAACAAAGCAAATAACATGAAACTTAAGCTTTTGTGCTTGACTGTGCTGCAGAATGAGAATCCTGCCTAACCTTAGGTATTTGCGAATGGGTTGGCAGGCCACCTGAAGGATGACCATGGAGGGGTCGAGTTCCCGTAATGCTTTAATAGCTGAGATGTAAACAGTTATTATGTCAGATGTGTGAACTCCTGCAACAGAAAAAGTGGAACTTTAAGTTCAATACTTTTTACGGCAATGCAAACGTTTTTTAAATTTGTATTTTTTTTTTTTTGCCAGAGATTTGCTGCTGACCTGGGTGCAACAGTCGTGTCTCGAAAGCGGATTTGAGGGAGGTAAGAAGTTGCTGTCTTTGATTGGTCCGCTCCAGACAGAACTTTAGGTCTTCAACAGCAGGAGTGGATTCTGGGAAATCTACACAGGCAAAGAAATTTTTTTTTACAGATTTGACATGCAGAAGTTTGCAGAGGAATTCATCAACAAATTATTATTATACATTTTTTTTTAACCTCGAATGATGCTGAAAAGCTCCTCGATCCTCATGTTGACGTAGATGCGGCAGAAGAATTGCTGCATATGACAACGCCAGCGCTGGAGGATGGTACTACCAACGTAATCTAGCTTTCCGTCTGTTGGCAAAGTGCTGGTGGTGGCCTCGTCTACCTCGCTGGCAAAAACCCTGCTGAGCCAACCAAGGACCTGCTCCAACCACTGCATAGAAATAAAAGAGATCATAAGGAATTTGATAGTTCTAAAAAGTTTGGACACACCTTCTAAGTCAATGGTCTTTCCTCATTTTTATTTCTTTCTACGTTGTTAAACAATGGTAAAGGTAAATGCCATAATCTCCTTTGAACAGGTTGAGGGCATTCGTGGCTCAGTGGTAGGTTTCTCGCCTATCATGTGGGTTTGATTCCCCGCCAGTGCCGAAAAAACAAGCTACTGGATTCAGTGCCGGTCTCAAGCCCGGATAGAAATGGGAGGGTTGCATCTGGTGTAAAACCTGGGCCAAGCTTGTGCGCGAAGCGGATGGTCCAATGTGGCGACCCTTTGACGGGAGCAGCTAAAAGGCCAACAACAACTCCTTTAAACAGTTTATATCGAGTTGAGTCAGCTGCTTATGCCCCGTAAAGCCTTCATAACGGCTCTAATCTGAGTCATTTGTGATTTTTGAGGCTGGTGAGTCTAAGTGAACTTCTCCTCTGCAGCAGTGATATGTTTTAGTCCTGCTTTTCCTGGGACGGTCTTCGTGAGAGCCAGATTCATCACGGTGCTTGACGGGTCTTGCAAATGCACTTGACATTACAGTTCTTGCGAGGACTATTATGACTTTTATGTCTCAAAATAATAACTGACTGTTGTTGTTGTTGTTTATTTCTCTAATTCCATATGTTATTTCATAGTTATAAAATCTCCAGGATTGTTCTAGAATGTAGAAAAATAAATCCAGACTTTTGCCTGGTACAATAAGATCTAAAGCAAGCAACATGAAAATTTAGTAGTCAGGGTGAAAACAGCAGGAGACGTTGTAAAGTGAGAAATCAAGAATAAACAGGTAGGATGCGGACATACATCGTTGAAGTCTGTAAGAAAGGATCGTTCATATTCTCCTCTGCAGCGCTGCTCCATCCTCTGCTCAATCAGGCGGTGCAGAATGTTGGTCACTGCTTCAGAGCTCACTCTTTCTAACAGCTGCAGTCTGGAGCTGCAACACACACACACACACAGCATGACCTGCTTGCTCATCACAAAAAAACAACAAAAAATTGTAATTTCGCATGGATTTTCAATAAACAAATTCAATAACTGCGTTCTTACAGGATGTGACTAAACTCTTGCAGCTGCTCTAGAGCGCCTTGACACCAGCACGCCTGCGGTGCAGCTGCGCATCCCGTGCACACGTCGCTCCCTTCATGCTCCTCAACCGTGTCGTCAGGCTCGATCTGCTCTCCCATCTGGCTCATGTACACAGAGAAGGTGCGGCTGTAGAACTCCAGGACGCGCTGCTGCAGCACCGGAGGTGGAGAAAACAAAAGGATGGCACGGATGATAGAGAACGCCCTCTCACGCAGGCCATGGGCTCCGGGTCCGATCAGACCTGCTCGACCCTCGTCCTGCCACGAACCAAGTCGCTCAAGACCACCTGCGACCAGAAAAATGTATATGAAAATGAAACCTTCCTTCCGCAGTCAAACATTCCCCCCCCCCAGAAAAAGAGAGAATAATCACAGCATACAGAGAAAAGGTTGGAGCCGTTGCAGCAGGGTCCTAAAGGCTTCTAATAGGGCTCTGCCCCTGTCTCTCTCTTGTGATTCCCCATCCGGATGCTGAAGTCCGGCCCAGAACTCTGGAGCCACGTCGGACGCCAAAGACGCCTGCAGCGTCTCCAGGAGCCAACTTTCCACATATTGACCCAGTCCTTTCTTGCACAGCAGGGTCAGAGCCTCGGAAACGGGATCATTAGTAACTGGAGGGGGTGCGCATGGAGATACCTGGAAAACAAAAATGCAAGAATGGAATGTTCAGGAATATAAAGCTAATCATATACAGTAAATAGATGACAATTCTGTTTCACCTGCCAATACATCTACGATAAATTTTTTTCACACTGAAAAAACGCCTAAAATGCATTGAGTTGCTGCAATGTGATTTGATATTTTTCATTAATGAGCAGGTGAACAGATGGTGAGTGAATCTGGTAGAGATTGGACGAAAAATCTATTCGGTTATGAATCAGAATTCTTTTGCGTGGCAAATCAGGTATCACCACACTGACTCCAAAATCAATTTTTTTTAAATTATGTTTATAATAGAGATAAACCGGTCGATCGGTCAGTAATCAGCACTGGCAGGTTTTCAGTTTGATTGGTTGTGACCGGTGATCGGCTAATCAACCTCAGATATAAATGATTGTGTACCGAGCGTAGAAGCTTCCGAGAGGCGGAACAGAAACACATTTTTTTACATTATAAAAAATTGTGTACGTTAAAAGCCTCCGATCTGCCTTTTCCTCCAAACTCTGTGAGCAATTTAGTCTTTAGTCACGCTTACACCAGTCTCAAAACACCCCAAGCGTTAATTAGCCATAAATCCGAAGCATTAGAAGCCCAGCGTGCCCACGTTAGAAGTTGAAACCCGCGCGCTTACTGTCAAGTTGGGCTTGGGGACGGTAAAAAGTCGCTGTTTCTTTATCATTCTACAGGTGGCGCATTCTAAACTATTTACACATTTTCAAGTTTGTTTGAGGGATACCTGCTGCTTAGTAAAAATGTCAAACTCTTGTATTTGAAGTTAGTTTGCACTGCTGCATTACATGTTGCACTTGATTTTTAAGTGCGAAAAATGTTATAAAAACTGGTTGTTAGATTAACATTTAGTTAATCATTAAACAATTTTTTTAAAGGTTAAAATTGATACATTTTAACATGGCTTAGTTAGCACTGTCGCCTTGTACCACAGGAATCTACACTATCTCCGCCTGGGTTCGATTCCCGCCGCTATGCGCATGGAGTTTGCATGTTCTCCCCGTGCTTGGTGGGTTTCCTCCGGGTACTCCGGTTTCCTCCTACAGTCCAAAGACATGCAGGTTAGGCTAATTGCCGTTCCCAAATTGCCTGGAGTGTGTGTGTGTGTGTGTGTGTGTGTGCGCCCTGGGATGGATTGGCACCCTGTCCAGAGTGTACCCTGCCTCATGCCCTAAGCCTCCTGGGATCGGCTCCAGGCCCCTGAATTCAGGATAAAGCGATATAGAAGATGAGTGATTGAGTGAATGAGTGGTTGCATTTAGTTAATAATTAAACATTTTTTTAAAGGTTAAAATTATTACATTTTAACATGGCTTAGTTAGCACTGTCGCCTTGCACTTCCCTTCCCCTGGTATCTGGTACGGTCAGTTTTAAGATCTGAAGAGATCAAGGTGACAACCTGAACAGTGACGTCACGCGCACGAGCTTTATAGAACGTCCAACGGGCGCGTCTAAACGGAATCACGGATTCCAGACCGGAAGTCAATTTTCCCGTATTGGTATTCTTTTAAGGATTTTACAGTCTACCTATTGCACCTTTAAAACCTTTCACGCTGTTAAACTCACCAGTGCAGCAGTCACAGTGTCCCAAGCCTCCGTCAAGCCCTGCGCCATTTAAAACGGTCGGAGCAACAGGGTTTCATCAAAACGCATATTTTCCTCAGAACAGCGCCGGTGTTGTATTTTCTGTTGCTCCCGCAGGCGAGTTTATCGCGCGCTTCTCTCCAGCGTCGGGCGCGTACTGATGACGTCGCGCTACAGGAAGTTGATAAGCGGCTTGGAGGAGAAGTTTGGAGCCGCAGTCGCTCTGGAAACAGAAGCAAGAGGGAGGATTAAGATTTGAGGCTCGAACCGACTCACTGTGGAGGGAATAACAGGCGGGATTTCATGCAACACCGTTCATGAGCTGAGGGTTTTTAAAAGTTGAACTTTACAGTGTGAAGATAATCAGCAATGACCCAGCAAGGAGCTGCACTGCAGACCTACAACAACGAGCTGGTCAAGTGTAAGTCGAATATAAAATATCAGTCACTATATAAACGTATGCTTTCTTTAAAATAACGCCATTTACTGTCTAGGCTTGGACTTGTGAAGACATTAGGTTAGTTAAGTAGCTGCCAAAATTTTCATTATCTGCTGAAAATGTTATTTTAATGATTTACATTAACATGGACATTTTGTCTGATTTGGTGTGAATGTAGTGTGTACATATTTTTAATACATGTTTCAATACACGTTTAGGCATCGCGCAGGAAATTATCATCTCTAACTTTAAGGTTTTTATAGTCAAACAAACAAATAAATAAATAACAAACTAATAAAATTGTTTAATCTGGAGCCAGATTTTTGTTTTAATGAATCGTTTGTTTTATCTGATTCTTTGTATGATATATATAAATACATTTTACTTGATTGATATTTGTCGGCGTAATAACTTGGAGGTTTTCTATGGCAGAGGGATTCTCTTGCTGTAATCAAGTTACAAAAAGAAAAGAAAGACTGGTTATGTATCCGAGATTCACTTTAAGAACCACAGTTATATAGTTCCTCACACTGGGTAAATGAATGAATGAACTAATAAATCCAAGCTGGACCAGAAGGTTACCTTTAGTGACATGCAATCACACGATTTTATAAAACATAAAGCCAACAAGAAGCAAAAAAGATCACTCACTCACTCATCTTCTGTACCGCTTTATACTGTATTCAGGGTCGCGGGGACCTGGAGCCTATCCCAGGAGGGTTGGGGCACGAGGCAGGGTACACAGGGGACAGAGTGCCAATGCATCGCAGGGCACACACACACACACACACTCATTCACACACTACGGGCAATTTGGGAATGCCAATCAACCTAACCTACATGATTTTGGACTGTGGGAGGAAACCGGAGTACCCGGAGGAAACCCGCCAAGCACGGGGAGAACATGCAAACTCCATGCACACGGAGACGGGAATCGAACCTGGACCCTGGAGGTGCAAGGCGACAGTGCTAACCACTACCCCACCGTGCCGCCTAGCAAAAAAGATGTTTATTGCAAAATCTATATTTTCTTTCTGGCTAAAGATAAGATGAGCGCCAACCTCTTAGACTTTCTTAGGCCATGTCCACACGTAGCCTTGTAATTTTTGAAATGGTGTTAACATTGCGTACTGGACTTTTTACATGCGTGTACATACGCAAGCAGTTACTCACATATTACGTTAAAGAACCGAGGTACCTGAATGTACTATGAAGCTCTCCTCCTGCTACATACTGTGCTACAACAGGTAATGACGTTTTGTCTAGGCTTCTGGTTGACCCCCTGTTGATCAGGGAGGCTTCTAACAGCACTTAACAGGGCGTTTTGCGTTTTCATGTGGACAAAGATATTTTAAAATTGTCTGGACAGAATTATTGTTAAAAATGAAGAAGAAAAATCTCAGTTTAAAAAAATTTGTGGACATGGCCTTAGTTTAAACACTACAGCATTATTAATCATATGTTTTATGCTTTTACTGTTGTTTAATAAACAGCCACTTCATTGGCAATATCCAGGTAAAAACACTGAGGATGACCGCTACGTTAACAGAATTCCAATATTATACTGCATATGAAAGTCTATGAATTATGGCACATCTTGGTTCTGCTTAAAGTTTAATGCTGATAGAACAATTAAGGAATGGGTAATTCGATCACTTCATACATATTTTTTTCAGACCCACACATTCACACATCTCTGCTCCTTATCCTCTAATGTGCCAATCTTGTGCGGATCAGATGGTCCGCTGTGGCGACCGCTCGAAGGGGGCAGTCAAAAGACTAACAGCGGCAATATTAATGATTTACCAATAAATTACTAATACATCCTCTGTAGAACTGTGCAATATGCGGTGGTGGGCAAAGTACACAAGTTCTGTACTTGACAAAAAGTGTAGATTCCATAGGTTGAATATTACTCAAGTAAAAGTAGAAGTCCTTCATTTACATATCAATTTGAGTTGTTGTTGTTGTTAGTCTTTCTGCTGCTCCTATTGAGGGGTCGCCAGTGGGCCATCTGATTCAAACGCATCAACTTGAGTAAAAGTACAAAAGTGTTTGCCATAAAATTTACTAAAGTTTCATCTCATAGTAAAAGATATATTTCTTTGTCTCCCTCTGAAGCAATACCATGCAGATATGTAGTAAAAGTCCAGACAGTTGTTTAAGGATTTAGTGGAGTCAAAGTAAAAAGTGTCTTTTAATAAAACTACTCAAGTAAAGTGCAGATACTTGAAATATCTAAGTACAGTAACAAAGCATATCTACTCGGCTGCCTTCCACCTCTGGCGATACACCTGTAGTATTTTACAATTTCTACCAAAAAATTGATATTTATAGTGGCTTGCAAAAGTATTCGGCCCCCTTGAACGTTTCCACATTTTGTCACATTACAGCCACAAACCTGAATCAATTTTATTGGAATTCCACGTGAAAGACCAGTACAAAGTGGTGTACACGTGAGAAGTGGAACGAAAATCATACATGATTCCAAACATTTTTTACAAATAA
>JAQQZT010000017.1:5214047-5226027 GCA_030068275.1 Clarias platycephalus
CTTTGTATTGGTCTTTCACGTGGAATTCCAATAAAATTTATTCATGTTTGTGGCTGTAATGTGACAAAATGTGGAAACGTTCAAGGGGGACGAATACTTTTGCAAGCCACTGTATTTGATGTCCACATTGCCTTTTCATTATTCAGCAGACATTTAGGAGGGAAAAAAATCTTTCAAATCTGCGCATTTTAATAATTTGAAAGATGGTGGAAAATTGCCACATTTACAGGCTGGAAGCAGCTGATGCATTGTATATAAGCACACACACATTACTTTATTTGATTAGGATAAAAAATAAACAATATCCATAGTATTTTAGAAAATCTAGACATATAGCTATATTAAGCTAGATGAATCAAATCTGCATGAATTGAACTGTAGTGAGAGAAAGACCTCTGACTGAGATCATATGAGTTTAGTGGAGTCGCAGCACTACTTTGCACACCGCTGTCTACTGATGGTATCTCTATAACGTAGGTAGTGTCAGAGGTTGGAGCTCATATTGGGAAATTTTGCACTTAAGGCATTCTTCAGTTGTTGTTTCACAGTCCTCCTTCGTAGGTCAGCATTTGTGTGATTCAGCGAAAATTCTGCTGAACAAAGTTTTTTTTAAAACATTTTTTATATATACATACAGAAAGTGGTGTTTACTTTTCATTAGCATGAATAAACAATACAATATTTATTCTGTCTTTATAAAGCTAAAACACAGCAAGAACTTGAACGGTTTCTCTTTCCTCAGGTATAGAGGAGCTGTTCTGCAAGAGGGATGAGCTGAATAAGCAGATCCAGCTGGAGGAAGATGAGAAGTCTCGTCTCCAGCATGACATCCATTTGCTTACTGAGAAGTTAAACCGCGTGTCCGAGAGTCTGGACCGCCGCCTCGCTACACGTAGAGAACTAGACCGGACCATTGCTGAGACAGAAGCTGCATACATGAAGGTAGCGGCCTTCTTTAATTTTTTTTTTTTTTTTCCTGTAATGTAATTTAATGAGTTCACTGTTGAGCATTATCTTTGCACTGTAGATAATTATAATTTAGATAATGTAAAAAAAATCTTTGTTTTAACACAAATGTTGTTTAATTACAATGTTGTTTCATTCAGCCCCCCCTGGGAAGGGAGTACAAATAATCTCAGTTAATGAAATGGACAGACACTCCCACATGCGACAGGTTAATAAAGGACGGTGTGTGTCGTGTCCACGTGGTGCTACTGTATGTTTTAAAAATAAATCTCTTTGCTAGGCTTTTGTCATGCAGCAGTTTAATCATCTCTACATAATTTTCTTGGGCTACAAACCTGCATTTTCAGTAGGTGCTCCAGAGTGTCACCAAACAAGCATCTTTTTCTACATATGAATCTGGAATGACCTCTGCAGTTGACTTATAACCCTGTTGCATGCCTTTGAGTAGTCTCGCAGGATGGACTTACTTTCTAGCAAGGCAACTGAAGAATATTTAGAAATGAATGTTTTGAAGTAATATATGTTGGACTTGACTTTTCCGTCCGTATATGGTCATAAACGACACTTATTGCTTTAGTTGGGGTGAGGAGGGAATTATTAGCTAGAAATTTTTTTATACATTTACAATGAAGTGTCGGATCTATTGGCAGTACTACTACGAGAGTCTACGGAGAAATATACAAACAACATATACCAACAAAATCACTGCCATAATCCTGCCATCTATTAACCCCTTGTAGTCATGTGTTGTGATTCGTAGCCAGCTGTTGCTGTAGTGTCATGGCTGTCCACTGAGTAATAAACCTTCTTTATGTCTCTATATAATCCCCTGCTACACTAATGCACTATCCCACTGTTTCACTAGTGCTTGGATACCATCAAGGTAGAAAGTTTTTTCAGTATGCTGACTGCCTGCCTGCCTGCCTGCCTGCCTGCCTGCTGCACGTCTGACACGCCGGCCTCCCAGGAACCCCTTAAAAGGCCTAAACATGTGGGAATGACTTAGAACAAGGTCATTACTATATCAGGGATGTAGCAATAACTCCCAGCTTTACAGCAATACAATTCCTGTAATGTACAAGTGGTGCTGATGCTTGGTATGGGTTTCTGTAGTCCCTTTGCCGGCCATGATTAAATAAGGAAGGCCACTAGTGATGATCAATTTATTAATTCATAGCAACAATCATGAAAGTGGTGAAATCTGTAAAAGCATCATATTGTGTTGCTGATTTAGGGTTTTTTTTCCCCAGGTTTTTTACATATTATTCTTTAAAAAACTCTGAATATTGCCACTTCCATCAAACAGTTCCTGACCGCACAGCTGATAACCTACTCCATGGCACTTAAATTGTTGGTGGTCATTAAAAATTGTGTGTAATTAAGTATCGGGCATACTTTAGAATGTTTTCATCTTTTTTTTCCCCTCTTTGCTTGTCACATGTCTGGAAAGAAAAAACATTATTCACTCACATGCTTTAGTGTTTTATCTTTAAGAAAGTAGTTACTTGATTATATTTGCTTGCTTTATGTAAAAACTGCTCCTTTTTTCTCTTCTAGATTCTAGAAAGTTCTCAGACCCTGTTAAGTGTTTTGAAGAAGGAGACTGGGAACCTCGCCAAAGCCACAGAACCCAGGAGCAACAAAGACCGTTTACCGCTATAGCAGTCTCCTTTTGTGTTCGTGTCGACACCATGCAGCATTTAACCCTTTCAGTTCTTGGTATTTTAAAACCCGAATTCTCTGTGAATTGTATTGTATTTAAATTTCATATTTTTAATAAAGGTTATTTCTAGCAATGTTTTTGTTTCATGATATCAAACCGACCCCATTAACCGCCTTCACATTATTTAATGTTTAACAGGTTATTTAAAATCAGTGATGCAATTTGTACGAGTAAATTTAGCCAAGGACAGAATTGCAAGAAGAAAAATATTTTACTTGCTAATCGAGCTTTTGGATGAAATGAAGCTTCGATGCAAAATACTAAAAAAACATTACTACTTAAGTTTAATCTTTGTCGTTCATTCAAGCTGTAATTTCCGAAAATTTGTCCTTCTATGACATCGACACTTCCCCAAAGACTACACAAGGTATTAAATAAGACTACAAAAAGACAAATGAATGAAAATGAAACGTGAGGGTTTTTTTTTTTTTTTTTTTTTTTGCTGGAATGTAGAAGATTACAGCTGAAGAAATTAAATACAAGGGGCTGTTCAGGTCAAATTGGGACTTTTATTTAAAAAAAAAAAACATTAACTCCGCTTTTTTTCTCTATATAACTCCATGCTACACTAATAAACTTCTCTCAAATACCATCAAGATATCAAGAGAGAACTTTCTCAGACTGCCTGCTTCATGGCAGAAACGCTGGCCTCCCAGGAACTCCTTTAATGCCCCAAACATGTGGAAATGTCTTGGAGCAAAGTCAGGACTGTATTGGGGATGTAGCAATAACTCCCAGCAGAGTTCCTGTAATATGTGTAAGTGGTGTTGGTGAATGATATGTATGGTTCCCCCCGCCTCTTGTGTACCACCCCCCCCCCCCCCCCCCCTCTCTCTCTCTCACACACAGACACACTCACACATCATTTCATTTATCAGCCATGATGTTATGCCTAATATTGAGTTCTGCCACCTGCACTGAGTGCTCTGACACCTATCACAACCAGCATTAACCTTTTCCTCAATTTGAGCTACAGTAGCTCTTCTATTGGTTTGGATTACACGGGCCAGCCTTCGCGCACCATGGGACCCACAAGAGCTGCAGTTTTGGATGTGCTCTGACCAAGTCCTTTACAATTTGGCCCTTGTCAAGGTCACTCAAACACTTACGCTTGCCCATTTTTTTCTGCCTCCCAACACGTCGACTTTCAGGTTCACTTCCTGCCTAATATATCTCACCCACTTCCAGCCGCCATTGTAGCATGATATTGAAAATATAGCTACTGTGAGAAGGGCCAGAATGTGACGTCTAGACAACTGGGTCTGAGCAACTCCAAACCTGCAGCTCTTGTGGGACGTTCCTGATCCGCAGTGGTCAGGAGATACCAAAAGTGAACCAAGAAAGTATGTATTATAGTGACAAGGTCAGGATGGGTGGCCAAGACTCACTGATGCACATGGGGAATAAAAGTTGAAGTGAATTGAGGAAAAGTTTAATGCACAGTGTGTCACTGTTTTGGCGGCAAAAGACGGAGAGCTTCTCAACATTGGGCGCGTGGCTAATCAGAGTCAGACAAAAAAAAATGTACATTCACTTCAGGAAAAGAAAAATAGCATGATGTATATTATAATTATATCATATTAATATTATAGTATTCAAATATTTATACAACGTTTTATTATTTTTTTTTTCTTTCTGAAGCGCGTGTCTCCGTTCACTGCGCGTAGCACGTGCACAGAACGCTGATTGGTCACCTCAACGGTGACGTCAGTACTCACGTCACATTCGTCTCTGTTTGGAAACGCCCCTTCTGCTCGATACAGGCTTCGGAGCTCCGGAGTTTCTCGCACGTCACAATTCTAACAGCCAGGATTTCCCCCCTAAAGTTAAACTCTAGTTTAAAGCAGGTGGAATTAGGAGTTAAAGATAATCAGCAATGACCCAGCAAGGAGCTGTACTGCGCACATACAACAACGAGCTGGTCAAGTGTAAGTCTAATATAAAATATCAGTAATGATATCTAGGTCTGCTTTCATTAAAATGACACGTTTTATATCATTTTAAAGTAAATGTGGTGTGTCTATATTTTAATACATCTGTCAAGGTTTTGGAACCATGATCACGTATAACCTACAGGCTTTTAAACATATTATAGTCTACAGGATCAATAATACAATACATTCCATATGATTAATTGCATGATGTCATGTATGTCACAATACGTATTGTATACGGAAAACCCGGGTTCGATTCCCACTCGATGCCTAATCCCCACTCATCGTTCCCAAGTCCGAATTAAATGGGAGGGTTGCATCAGGAAGGGCATCTGGTGTAAAGCCTGTGGATGGTCTGTTGTGGCGACAACAACATATTACAGTATGCATTTATATAGCAGGTGGTGCGGTGGCGTACAGTAGTGGTTAACACTGTGGCCTCGAACCTCTAGGATTGAGGGTTCGATTCCTGCCTCAGGTCTATGTGCGTGGAGTTTGCATTTTCTCGCCCACACTCCAAAAACATGCCGATTTTCGTCAATTGGCGTTCCCAAATTGCCTCGTGCCCAAAGTCTCCTGGGATAGGCTCCTGGCCTTGCGACCCTTATAGAAAATGAATGAATGAACAGTTATATAGTCCTACTGTATATAGCGTGAGATATGCAGTCATGGGCAAAGTACACAAATCCTGTATTTGAGTAAAAGTAGAGATTCCCTAGGTTCCATATTACTCAAGTACAAGTAGAGGTCCTGCATTCACATATCAACATGAGTAAAAGTGCAAAAGTGCTCATCTTAAAATATGCATAAGTTTCAAATGTACTGAGCAGCAGTCTTTTTCATAGGGAAAAAAAAAACTTTTCCGTCTCGCTCTAATACAATATCATGGAGATATGTGGTGAAGTAAAAGTCCAGATAGTTGTTTTTTATGATGTAGTGGAGTTAAAGTAAAAATCGTCGAATAAAACACTTACAGACAATATTTTATTGGAAAACAGTCAGCTTCAGGATGGTAATATACCACCTTTAATACACTCTATGGTTGATGTATTTTCCCCAACAGCATGCATTGTGGTGGCACGGTAGTGTAGTGGTTAGCACTGTCGCATTGCACGTCTGGGTTCGATTCCCGTCTCTTGTACATGGAGTTTGCATGTTCTCTCCGTGCTTGGTGGGTTTCCTCCCACAGTCCAAAGATCTGCACACTAGCCTAATTGGTGTTCCCAAGTGTGTGTGTGTGCCCGGCAATGGATTGGCACCCTGTCCAAGCTGTACCCCGCCTTGTGCCGTAAGCCTCCTGGGATAGACTCCAGGCTCCCTGCGAGCCTGAATACAGGATAAAGCGGTATAGACGATGAGTGAGTGAGAGCATGCCTTGTCAAGATTTTATTCCTTTAAAAGCTAAAACACAGCCAGAACCTTCCAGAAATTTCCAGCTCTAATCGGCTCTCTTTCCTCAGGTATAGAGGAGCTGATGTTCAAGAGGGACGAGCTGAATAAGCAGATCCAGCAGGAGGAAGAGGAGAAGTCTGGTCTCCAGCATGACATCCGCTTGCTCACTGAGAAATTAAACCGCGTGTCCGAGAGTCTGGACTGCCACCTCACTTCCTGGAAAGAAGTAGACCAGACCATCGCTGAGACAGAAGCTGCATACATGAAGGTATGAGGTCTTCTTTTAATAAATCATTTTTTTCCTGTAATGTAATTTAGTCATGTCAACCCAGGTGATTATTTTTACATTGTAGGTAATTAACAGCAATTTCGAAGTGTGCTTCAAAGCAAAAATCAAACCTGTTTGAATATTGTTGATTAAATTATAAGCAGACAGGCTTCATTCAGCCCCTGGGTAGAGCATACAAATAATCTCAGTTAATGAAGTGAACGGACATTGCCACATGTTTTCCAGGTTTTTTACACCTTCATTCATGATGGGTTTCATCACAAGTCCCGGTTTGACTCGAACGCTTCTATTTTGACGCCTGTGTCTGTGGGTTTCCGTAGACCCTTGAAGATTATGTCGAAAAATTATCCATTTGTCTCGGTTTGTCTTTGTCTATGTACTGTATATGTTAGAGTGTGCAGAATTTTGTCTCACACTCATAGAAACCTGATTAATTTGCTTGCTTTATGTAAAAAAAAAAAAATAAATAAATAAATAAAAAAAACTTATTTTTTCCTATCCTAGATTCTAGAAAGTTCTGAGACCCTGTTGAGTGTTTTGAAGCAGGAGACCGGGAACCTCGCCAAAGCCGCAGACCCCAGAAGCAGCAAAGAACGTCTATCTCTATAGCCGCCTCCTTTTGTTAGTATCGACGCCATGCAGGATTTAACCTTTTCGATTCTTAATATTTTAAAATGGAATTAATTTCCTACCAGGATGTACAGTATTTATTCAAAGACTTTTTTTAATATTGGAAATTTAAACAAGGAACATATACTGCACTCTTTTTCTTCACCCCCTCCCCTCCTCCTCCCCTCCTCCCCATAATAAAGCATCAGGCAGTCAGTGGAATACAGAACAATAGGTACCAATCATAGAATGGATTAAACATAAAAATATAAATGGCAAAATAAATAAACTAAATAATATTAAACAATAAAAAAAAATAGTTCTTGTATATCATTTTCAAATTTCTTTTTAAGTGCATCTAATGTATTCGCATTACTTGTCTGGTGTGTTTAATAACTTAAATATAGTGTAGTTCTGATCATCTGTTTTGCATCTGGCTTATGTCTATAAACAAAATCTAAGAGGGATGGCGAATTTTGTACAGGCTGCTCGAACGAGCCAAAGACGTTGTCAATGTAAAGGTCGTACAGTATGTCATAACTCCACATTTTAACTGTATCCAGTGTCCATCCAACATTCAGTGTCCATCCAATGGTGCTATCAAATATAGATCAGTAAGCTTAAAATGGTTCAGTACATAATAATATTAAGAGATACAGATGACATCATACTATTATAAGAAGGTGATGACCCCAGCCCATGTCAACACATCCACGTGTGCAAATCGAGATTTCGGAAGAGATGGACGGCACTGATCAACAGCGATATTTACTCCCGTTCTCAGGTACAATTGTTTCCATATCTGATTCGATTCGTGCCCGAGTACGCTGTATTGTTCTCAAGACCACCTCTTCAAGTGGACATGGTTCCGGAGCGCGGAACGATTGTGTTCTCATTGACTTTGGGACTTAAGGTCTGCGACGTCCATCCTAATGAGTGTCGGGGGAGGTGATGTTGCGGCATCTCTGGAGTCTGAGCTTGGCGGAGACATTACTAGACCTAGTGCTGGACAATCCACAGAATTTGTATTTTCTCAAACCCTCAGCCATAGGCGACAACGCAAGAGTACTGAACTAGCACCTGGGTTATCGTCAAGTACTGTTGACTAGTCACTTGAAAAAAAAAAAAAAAAGAAACTAAAGATTTTTAGGATTGTTCAGCACGAGTTGGACAAATCACATCCTACTCCATTGTTGGCTCTTTAGCGCCCCCTGTATTAAATTAAATGCCATATTAAGGTTATGTTTTTTTTTCATGACATCAAACCGACTCCATTAACCGCCTTCACTTTATTGAACATTTATTTGCATGTTTAACAGGTTTTCTTTTTAAATCTTCGAAATCAATGACACAAATCGTACACATAGATTTAGCCAAGGACAGAAATACAAGAAAAATTTAAATGAAAATACAGTACAAACAGCAACCTGCTTCCACTATGAAAATAAACGGGGGGAGGTGTGGAAGAATGGATGGACGGTTTTATTCAACTTTATACCTCCTACCTAAAAGCACAGGTCCTACTTTTCTTTTTTTTTTTCTCTCTGAAGACCCCTACGCTATCGTTAACATTTTCTTTTACTTGCTAATCGAGCTTTTAGTGGAATGAAGCGTCGATACGAAATATCTGGCAGCTATGTACTTTTTGTACGTGTTGGAACTAGAGGAACATTAATACTTCACTTTAATCTTTGTTGTTGATTGGACGTGAAATTTCCAAAAATTAGTCCATCCATGACGGCGACACTTCCCCAACCGCCTCAACTTTTTAAACGTGACTACACAAGGTGCAAAATGAGGCAACAAAAGGACAGTGCAAATGAATGAAAATTAACAGTAAGTTATTTCTTCTTCTTCTTGTTTTTTTCATTTTATTTTAAATAAAGCACCTTAATGCTACTGCTGATGTTTAAAACCTCGTTAAAATTCCTATAAAGATACTAAAAGATGTAAAATAAAATAAAATTTCTTGTTTATGAAATAAATTATGAAAGTGTGTTTAAAGAGTGTAGAATCTCTGCATCAATACTGGCCAAAGAAGCATATCGAGACGACTGAAAAATCTCACACACACACACATATTGGGGTCAGTTGGCATTGTGTGTCCAGTCAGTCTTTTTGTCCTCTCTCTCTCATACACACACACACACACTGTCTCATTTATGGACGTGACTGAAGTAGGCATCCATTTTTGCTCACTGGAATGTAGAAGAGTCATGTAGTGAGCAGGAGAAAGAAAATACAAGGGGCTGTTCAAGTCAAACCGGGACTTTTGAGTGTGCAGAATAACAGAACACGGTTATGTGTGAGAGTGAAAACTCCCTTTTGTCTCTATAGCAAGACTGTCTGCTTCACGTCTAGAACGCCGGCATCCCAGGAACTCCTTAAATGTGGAAATGGCTTGGAGCGAGGTCAGGACTGTACAGGGGATGTGGCAATAACTTCCTGTAATGTGCGAGTGGTGTTACAGTCCCCACAGACAGACGCGTCTCTTCTGCAAGCCGGAGACAAGTTATCCGTCGACTCTCAACGATCAGCGAATGTTCACTGGCACGGCTGCGGTGGGCTCCGAGCCACCTCGGCCGGGATCGCTATTCGCGGCCGCCTTTAAAACGTCCGCACCGTTCAAATGTTTTACTGCGGCTAAGAGTCTCATCACCGTACTGTGCTCGAAGTCTTCTGTAAAAGGTCAATCGTTTTTTTGGCCTTCATTGGCTTTGACTTGAACGCCCCTCGTAACATCCTAATCTGCAGGTCTAACACCAGAAAAAAAAACATCTGTTGGCATCTGTGAACAATACTGTAGTGTTCGACATGCTGTTACATCACTGACACAGTGTTACATCTCATTCAAGACAGTGTTATAAATATATCAGAGCTGGTAGTTTATGCAATAATAGCTGCATATTGAAAGTGTTGCATTGTGTTCACTGAAACCAGCAGAAACATAATTTTTTAATTTTAGTAAAGTCTTAGAGTTATGCTTCCATCTGAACACGTCGGTTAAATGTTGCTTGGAAAACGTCTCCGCCCACATGACGATTGGCTAGAATAGACAGGTGGGTGGGAGCAAAACCCGGCAGGAGCTCCGCCTCCTAATCCTGTCTCATACAGCACTTTGTTCACTAGTGACGGGTTCGAGTGGTTACCGGGTCGACTCTCCATTTAAATGAATCAGATTTCTATTCAACTGATTCAAGTTTGCTTAAAAGGGGACGATAAGACCCCCAAAACCTTTGCTTAAACAAGAAACAACATCGAGTCCTTAAGGAAAAAAAAAAAAAAAAAAATTCAAGCATACTTTTTAGTTTATGAATTTATGAATTTTATCGACTTAATTTTGTTTTCTTTTTTTTCTTTAAGTTTAAATTACAATAAACTCCTGTCTGATGTAGTTCGGAGGATCAGCCTGGTTTCAAATCAAACATGACAGAATATGATTCATCAACTGATTCACAACCGAATCAGTGACCGAGTCGAATCATTTAAGTGATTCTTTTCATGATTTGAGACCATTCTTTTCATTTTGATCACATGACTTCAATCTGGGATTCATGATCAGCTTAAATGAGCTCATTTTCATTCGTTCAAGTGCATGAAGGTGCTGACAAAAAACACCCCCAAAAAACAGTTGTTTTCTTGTTTCAACTGATTTGTTGTAAAGACTTGGATCAAGTCAGGCATCGCTATTGATCACAGTGCAGTACGTCTAAGATTACGGTTGCTAAAATCTACTCTTTTTATCCAAAGTGAGAAGATATCACAGAGTAGTTTACCAACAGTGGCAGCTTGGCGATGCTGAGATTTAAACTCATGACCTACTGATCCCTCATCCAATGCCTTAAATATACTGCTCAGACAATCTATCGGTTGAACTTCTGAGGAACGTTACATCAAAAGAGTTCCACTTTAATCCATCGCTAAGCCCGCAGCAACACCGGCACACACCTCATCTCTGTCTACGTGCAAGCGTTTTAGTTTGTTTAGGACAACAAGACCGACCAAACTCACGTAGGTACTTTAGCGTACCGGGTTTTGTTGTGCATCTCACCCTGCGTGTTCAGATTAAAGCAGAACTCGAAGCCTGTTGTAAAAATAAAACCTTTAAAAACACAACACGGATCCGAATCAAATGAGCAAACTAGATGTGCGAGGTCATTGAACAGGAGTTTCATATCGGACAAGTTGCAAAAACACAAAGACGTCGGGGAAACATGAGACCTATAGAGAACAGTAAAAGCGGCGGAACAGGAACAAAACAAACAAAAAAAAAGAACAAGAGTTGTGGCACCCTTTCATTTGTTATGCTATGTACTCCTATACAGTATATGTACTGTCTCTTTATTTCCTTTTTTCCCTCCTTATGCTTGTTAAAGTCTTATTATTTACATCAGCCGAGTCCAAGCTTCTTCCTCCCCGTGTTTAGGAAATTTGGTCACTTTCATGAGGTGAACAGCGTGATGCACAGATACCGAAGTACATAAAGCACATGGAGACAAGAAGTCGGGAGCAAAAGCACATCAACCGTACAGGCTGGCCGGGAACACCTCAGCAGAGACGGGATGGAAAGACCGCTCGTTTGGATGAATGCTACGTATTCTTCTTGTCTCTATCTGACTATATATGTGTATACTGTATTATATATATGTGTGTGTGTGTGTGTGTGTGTGTGTGTGTGTGTGTGTGTGTGTTTGTGTGGTTGTGTATGGTTGTCCAGGCTGGTGGTTGGTCCTGTGTGCTCCAGGGTTTTGAGGAATTTTAGAAATATAGAGCTGGTTCGCTGCTGAAATCGGAGAGAGACGAGCTGTCCGCTGGTGTCAGCTTGAGAAGAGGGAAGGAAAAAAAGACAAAAAAGGATTAGATTAGATTAGATTAAACAATTAGATTTGATTTAGTAGAAACTTTTAAGAACAACCTTGTAGTTCTAAAAAGACACTTAATACTATTTCCGTTTTTTATTATCATAAAAAAAAGAAAAAAATATATATATAATTATTAATTTAATAATGAATTATTCTTTTTTTTTATATATAAAAAAAATAATTTGTTCTGGTTTGTTTTCTTTTT
>JAQQZT010000017.1:5237875-5258212 GCA_030068275.1 Clarias platycephalus
TTCTAAACTGTGATGGGATACTCTCTGCGGGCATCTTAGGTTTTGTTAGGTGAGCCACTGTACTAAATAAGAACCTTTCACTTTGATATATTTTTTATATATACCAAATTCACTTTATATATATACATGCATGGGCGTTCAAGTCAAACCAGGACTTTTGATTCCACTGAACACAGTTATGAGAGTTAAAACTTTCCTTACAAAATATTCTTCTATATAATCCCCTGCTACACTAATGCACTTATCCTAGTGTTTCGCTAGTGCTTGGACCATCAAGGTAGAAAGTTTTCTCAGCATGCCAGAGCCATGATCAGAAACGCTGGCCTCCCAGGAACTCCTTTAATGGCCCAAACATGTGGAAATGGCTCGGAGCGAGGTCGGGAATGTTCCGCTCGCTGAATATTCATGGATGTACGGCCTTCTGAAACGTTTGCACCATTCAGATGTTTTACTGCGTCTAAAAAGAGTCTCGTCAATGTACCGTGCTTGAAGTCAATCACATTTAATCACCACAAGTCCCGGTTTGACTTGAACGCCTGTTGTACATGCAGTATCTAGAGATATCACGGTGATTTAGTGTCTTCGACTCGCTCTGTGTCTCTGTACTTATTCCTATAGCGTCGTACTGCGTCTGTAAAACCCAGAGACAGAAATAACTATTACGCCAAGTTTGTTTTAGGATGAAATATGACTCTTTGTGAGGAAATGCTGCCATGGTGAGTTTTCTATCAGGATGCTGCCAGCTCTCACACTCTCACACATGCACGGAGTTAAATAATAACTAGAGATACACACTAAGCCCATTGTGTACAGAGCAACAATATGTAAAGCAGCATGTGGGTGTGAATGTTATATGCATCCTTAGTTTTCTAAGTAGTTGTGTGTTGTTATTGTAAGCAGGAATGCCAAGCAGGTATCCATCAGTCTATCATTTTCCATCTGCCAACCAAAACAGGGATTCGCCGATAATCCCATCAGGGTGTGTCTGAAGAATGCGGCCTAGAAGCAGCATCGGCAAATCTGTCCACATTGTGCGTCTTGAAGTCTTGGCGATTTGTCTTACTCACGGCGTGTTATGTAGGAATCTCTTGAATTTGACTGATGTCACGCAGATCGGGCGCAAGAACTCTGCGCTCGTTTTGACCTCAATTAGTTCCCGGTTCAACGTTTTGTAGCACGTCTGTGTGGTGCGTATGTTTTGTCTGAGAGCTGTGATGACATCACACACATGCTGTCAAGCAGGATGACTTGTATTTGTCTCTTATGCATACATGAGTTGATACAGTATAAGTTTTATTGAGATTTAAATGCACGGGTTCATGTTCTGGAAATCCATGATTTTGGGAAATCATCCTACTGTAGGTCGGCCCTGGTAACGTTTCCGGGTCATTTTTAACCTGGAAGACGTCCGAGCTGCATGAAACATTTGAACATGATTGTGACATACAGTAGCACGTGGTAAAGCGGGCCAACCAATCACAACAGTCAAGAAAATGACTTTTAAATCAGCCTGGGATAGAAAAAGCGTCTTGTTCAGGTAATAATAAAATCTTGTTGGCAGAACGATTTTATAACGATATCTTTTTATTTCTGCTACAATTCGAAACAAACTTCTTAAATTATTCACTTCTACCAAACAGGATGCTGTGGAGTGGAGCCACCTGTAGGTTCATAGAGGAACTGCAACATATTACCGCCTCAAATGCAAGCATATATTAATTTTATTTTATTTAATTTGGAGTCAGTGTGGCGACTCCAAATGGTGAATTTGCTCTATCGCTAGGATTAGTTTGTTTTCCCTCCTCATCCAGTATAGTCAAACAGAAAGTGCTGAGTCAGGCGCTTCGCTCATATAGGACAACAGGTCCAAAACTGAGGTAGCGGTGAAGGTCTCCAGTGTCCCCATAATTCAATCATTTCAATTCAAACTTCCAAGATATGATTAGGATCGAGAATACAGACTTTTTTGTTAACAGTTTAAATTAAAACACACATTAAACCTGTATAAAAATCCAATTATAACATTTTGTGCATCAAGAAAATTACTTTGCACATAAAAATTAATTCTTTCTTCATCTTTATTAAAAGGACAGCACTTACACCAGGTTATGGGAGAGAGAAAGCGAGAGAGTGAGAGAGAGAGAGAGAGAGAGAGAGAAAGAGAGAGAGAGAATTTCTAATTACGGGATGGAATGGCTGTTGACCTCGGTTGCTCGGCAACAGGCACCATGGCTATATGAAAGAGAAAGTGAGCGTGAGTGTAGAGTGGGGGGAGGGACGAGAGACATTAGAGAGAAAGGAAAAGAGAGACACTAGGACACTATTTCGCAACATAAGCTGGAGAGAACACCAAGAGTAAGAGGGACAGGGAGAGAGAGGGACAAGACGCGGCGAGACACAGAGAGCGAAAGACGGATAGCGGGAGAGAGATCGCGTGAGAGAGAAAGAGACGTACAAACGCAGAGAGAGACACGGTGATGAGACGGAAAGGAAAAGGGAGAGATACTCGGACAGAGAGGGAAAGAAAGAGGGATGATAACAGAGAGAGAGAAGAAAAACAGAAAGAAAGATGGTCAGAAAGAGAGAGAGAGAGAGAGAGAGAGAGAGAGAGAGAGAGAGAGAGACCAGGACACTATTTCGCAACATACGCTAAAGAGAAAACGCTAAAATGAGTAAGAGGGACAGCGAGAGGGGGACAAAGACACACAAACACAGAGAGAGAGAGAGAGAGAATTGAGAGGTAAAGGAAAGGAGAGAGAGATGGACTTACAGATAGAGAAGGGAAAAAGAGACAGAAAGTGAGATGGTCAGAGAGAGAGAGAGAGACTCACAGACAGAGAGAAAGAAAGATATTAATGCATAACGAGAAAGAGATGGAGAGATGTAGAGAGAGAAAGAGAAAGAGTGAGAGACATTTACAGGCAAAGAGAGGAAAAGAGACATTAAAAGATTAACAGACAGAGAGAAAGAAAGAGAGATGGTCAGAGAGAGATAAAGAAAATGAGAAATATTTACAAAGCAGAAGAAAGAGAGAGGGAGAGAGGACAGACTGATACATAGGGAGAGAGAGAGGTAGAGAGACACTCGTACACACAAAGAGAGAAAGAGGGAGAGATGTAGAGAGAGAGGGCGAGAGAAATACAGGCAGAGAAAAAGAACGAGACATAGTCAAAAAGAGAGACGCAAGAGAGAGAGACTGAACAAGGTGGTAACAGAGAGAGAGAGAGAGAGAGAGATCGGGGTTCAGATTTCTATCTCAGATTAACCCCCACGGCGCTCCTTCATCACTAAAAACAAAACCTCAACGCTGAACATCAGAAGGTCAGAACTGAAGGATTAGTTTCACCGTTTATCGATGTTTAACATCATACGCCTGAAGACTCGAGTACACGTACGCTTTACACTGGAGCGTAACGTTCAGAAGCTAAACGCAACATTCTGAACGTTTCGGATCGCGAGTGCAGCTTTCAGACTTCCTTATGTCACGCTTAAAAATCTTACAATCATGAGCTTAAGCAGGTTAAAAACTTCAGCTCATACTGTAAGTAATAAAACACACACACACACACACATACACACACAGAGACAGAAGTTTGTGGCTGGAGCGAATTGTTTCTCCTTGAACATGACGCAGATGTGAAGCAGCGTGTATTTGAATACGGTTTGCATTCGATTTGAAATGTACCTAAAAAACAAATTTCCCTAGAGACGACGCCTGGTCGATACCGAAACGCCGAAACTCGCCGCGAGCTCGCGCCTCAAGAAACTTCAGGACTGTACTGATCATAAACGCTAAAAAGATCAGCGTCTAGACGTTACACACTTCGCCACGTTCGCTGATGAGCCGCGTTTTCTTGTCCTGCTTTCTAACACACACACACACACACACTTCGTGAATTAAACATGACAATGACAGTGACACTGTGGAGGCTGAATTCTAATTACATCGACTCCTTTGTGGAAGCCATGCTGGCGTGTGGGACACAACACACACACACACACACTCACTCTCTCTCTCTCACACACACACACACACACACACACACACACACACACACACACACACACACACAACCCAGACATGGACTCTTACAATAGCAGATCACTTAATCACCATCAGCTCAAAATGTGTGTTGATGTGCCAGATACAACAAAGACAAGACAAAGACACACACACACACACACACACACACACACCACAAACAAATAAGCTGAAACAGTAACAGTGTACATGTGTGTAAAGTCTGCGCTTCCCGTAGTTCGGTTCCACACTCGAGAGAGGAGGAAGAGGACCTGATGGAAGACAGGAGCAGAAGTCGAGGACGTCTATTTAAGGGACGGGTAACGCAAGGACGGTGGGATCGGGGTGGAGACAAGCTTGTCGCTGGTGAATTATTGAACAGGATAGACTTTCACAGCTGGGGAAAAAAAAAAAAAAGTGGAACAGACAGGAAGCTGACTGAAGCAGCGCCCAGACCGACTTCCTGCGCGAGTCACTACAGCCTACGTCGTCCTGCAGGATGAAAATGATGGGTTTTAAAACCGATTCTTAATTAGATCAAAGGTTTCAGCGCGGGTGGTTTTATTTTGTACTCATTCGCATGTTTGTAAAAATCAACCAATCAGCCTTAAATGACCTGCAAACTAAACTAAGTGCTTTGAAATTACAATTTATTCACAAATCAAGAATATAATATCATGCCGAGATCAAGCATAACGAGTAGTGCTTTGTTTTCTCAAATCAGTTATCTTGATATTAATAATCTAAGGTTAATACAGTCTCGCCGCCTCAATTTGAACTTCCCTAAATGTACAAGTCCCGGTTTGATTTGAACGCCCCGCTTTCTTATGTGAATAGCCGCCTGTTCCGTAATGATGCTCACTTTATACGGTACACCAATCACATCAACCACCTCCAGGTGAACTGAACAACACTGATCACTAATTATACATCAGTAAACTGGTGACAGGATGATGGACACCCAAGGCTCAGCCACGCCTGCAGGGATCCACAGAAAAGCTAATGCAGCGAAAAAAAATGGGGGAAAAAGTCAATGCTGCCGATGATAGAAAGGCATCAGAGCATCCAGTGCACCAGGGCCTGCCGCGTACTGGGCCCAGCCGAGGAAGAGACCAAGGCCGCCAACGGGAAGCACCGGACAAGCAAGTCCAAACCATGGAGGCCCCAACCGGCAACCCACAGCATCCGATTTATGTAATGTCCGGGTACCACAGCACACCTATCAGATGCCACACCCCAAAGGGGACAGAGCTGCCACGGAGACACATGGAGAACCCCAAACCTAGGCTGTTTTAATGTTAAGAGTTAATGTTATGGTCAGCGTATAATTACAAAAGGTTCTGGAGAGCGTGCTGTCCACTAGATGCCGAACAGGACACGATCTTACATTCAACCACAGAAAGACTGTCCCTCATTTGTCCCTTTTAAACATTCGGTTAAAATTAAGACATAATTCTGAGACATTTTCTTGCATCTCATTCGATATACAGATGTGCCTACACAAACACATTCGATATACAGATGTGCCTACAGTAAACCATGAGCACGTCCAATGCTGGATCAATTTCATACAATAAAGGCAATAACTGGTTCTGAAAGAAAATATGTTAACACTGGCTATGATAACCGAGATCAAACAGTGGAGTTTGAGATCAAAGATCACACACACACACACACACACACACACAAACAAAAGTTGCTGCCTACGACTGAAGTGACGAGATGCTACCTCGGAGACACACCTTGGTCTAATCCAATACCGACGGACACGTCGCCGCCTTCATATCGGAATCTATAAAACGTGACAGGTTTATCGTTATTTCTTCATAATCTCGTATTTGAAAGAACCATAAAGAAAAAAGCAACACTAAAGTACTGCTCTGTATCACTCATTAAAATCATCTGACTAAACCTAAGAGTCTAATTATAGCCCAAAACCATACGCTGAACATTAACGCTAATTACACGGCGCTCTCACATGTAGCAATTACAATCATCAAAGACGGACGAGACGACGTGTGCTACCGAGATACAGACAGATATTGTACACAGACACACAGACACACATACAAACATACACATACTCTACATGCACACACGCTTTGTAATTAGAAGCCTTCTCTTTATACTGTAAAAACAGCTCAGCAATGTCATAACCTTAAAGACACAGCTGGGTTTTTCTCCGCTTTCTCGCAGTGTTCAAATGTATAAAATAAATAAGTAAATAAATATATTTACAGCTATAGAAAGAGCAAATATTAGAAGTAGTGTTACAGAATGCGCACTGGTAATAAGTTCATTAAAAACTGGTAGTTTTTCTCACCACATTAACGATCAATAATCAATTACTCATTAAATCATAAGCATTAAATATTAATCATAATCTTTAATCATTAATGATTAATGATAAACAGGAGCACTTTTCTCCCTCAGTTTAAGGTTCATTTAAACTGTTCTAGCGACACAATCTGGTGTATCCGTATTAGTTTTATTTTCTTTAATCATCATTATTATTATTATTTGAAATGGGTAAAGTCTTATTTAATTGGACACAGAGCCATCTGTGAACAGCCCCGCACGTGAAGCGGCCGTGAACGTGCGACAGGTCGTAATGTAAGCATGTAAGCAGGCCGACTCAATTCGGTACTTGAGAAAAGAAATCGCAAAGACCTGACTCTTCAAATAAGTTATTAGCGGGCATGTAACCAGCCTGGCTTGTAAGAAAAGCCAAGCTAAGCTAACTTCATATTAATGCTGAGTTGTCGAGGTTATCACTACATTATCAGTTTTTTTAGTTGGTTAAAATCTAACCGCAATTAATCGATTAACAATTAATCATTAACACGTCTAATCCACCTGTTTTAATTGAATCTTTAAATTAGGCGGATCTGTTAACGGTGTGCGTTCACGGCACATGGTACAACATAAGGAACAACGTAGTGTACTATGAAAACAGAAAAAAGAAACGCATCTAAAAACTCACTTTAAAGCACTCATTACCCCCTTCGTGCGATTCGTGCCCAACGTAGCCCTCGGACCCCTGACAGGATTGGAACCCGATGTCGTCTTCTCCAAATGAAGCCCATCTCCGTCGATGTTCGAATACGCTTTTCTGCTCACCGCGGTTGCAAAGAGTGTTTATTTGAGTTATGAACAGCCTGTTCATGAACCTCCCTCACTAACAAAGCGAGTCTGAGCTCAGGATTATCACCTACTGGATCTAGAATTCTGTGCAAACTCTACAGACTGTTGTGTGAAAACACCAGGAGGTCCATAGTTTATGAAATACACAAACCAGCTCATCTGGGACCGGCAACTAGCGACCATGCAGCAATGAAAATCACTGCGATGTCACTTTCACACCATTCTGATCATTAACTAATGATGCGTTTGACCTGTAACTGGATGGTGTTACACACTGCGATGCTGCCACATGACTGGTTGATTTGATAACTGCATGAATGAGGATGTGTATAGGTGTTTATGAGAAAGTGGTATTGCAGCTGCCCAAATAAATGTAGTGATATATACATCCACTTTGTTTTGCAGGTTTTTGTGATTCCAGCACAGATCCGCGCTGCTTGAGCTTTAAGAGTTTAAGAGTGCATTAAGTGTTTAAACCTGATGTGACGTCATTAAAGCCCGGAGACTCCAAACCTAAAGGATGAACTTCTCCTTAACCATGACAGACTTGTAATCGTGTAAATGTGAAAGAGCAATACAAATGCAGCATTTGGTTAATATACTGTATTTAATAACCCTTTCCAAATTATAATACAACAGCACAAAAAGACACGGTCTCTGTTCGTCTCAGAGCATCTGGACCTTCTGAAGTGCCTTCCTTACTTTGCTTTTTGGCCCCAGCTCACTTGGACTCTGTGTCTATCCAAACTGTGTATTCTATCTTTTCCGTCCAACATTTTTTACGGAACAGATTAACTTTTCCATCCACAAATCATAAAATGTATAAGCAGGAACTGCAAAGTCCAATCTAAACTCCTGAAAGCAAATAGTATGTGCTGTAATCAGGCCATAAACCGGATTCTTGCAGGAGAGGAAAGTGTGGAGGAACAGCCTTTTATACTACTTAAGGAAACAACTGGAAAAGAACAGCTAGTCCACAAAGTGAAAGAACGAAGAAGAAAAGAAGAAAAAAAAAAAAAAACTACACAAATAAACACATGGCCTCCGTGCCCAGATTCCACACAAATTGCATGTTGCCACAATTTCCCAATTTCAGCCAAAAGCAAACAGAGATCTTGGCAGGAAATAAATGCGAGAGAAGACTCCTGATTCCAGCCTAGTCTAGGACACGACAAGAAACAGCGCTGCTGTGGTCAGGCTTTAAAGAGAAACATGCCGTACCTGTCTAGGTGTGACAGACACCACAGAGAGGTAAAGAGAAAAGAGGTCATGGGAAATGATGGCTAACTGGGATTTAAAGAAGGGAGCCGTCTAAATCTGTCAGTGGGAAACAAGATCCAGCCGGTTGCGACACTTGATCTCGATACGTATAAAACACAGTACAATACAAATGTGTCACCGAAAGCAGGGAGGGACAATGGTAGTAAAAAATCACGCCTGTTCTTTTTATAGATCTATTATAAAGGACTGACGGTTTAAACTGTACTGTAATTAACCGCGTATACATTTACAGTGGATCTGCAGTCAATCAGAGGTCGCGATAGAAAATCTTTTTTTTTTTTTTGCTTTGATATCTGAATATATTAATATTTATGGATACGCTTGGATTATAACATATTAATTACTAGAGATGGAGGGGGAATCGACTGAGTTACGCATTATGATTCTTTTGTGTGGCTATTCAAACAATTTATACATGTTTGCATTGAGGCGGTAAAATGTTGCAGGTCCTCTATAATCCTACAGGTGGGGCACTCTAAACTATTCACACACTGGCAGACACTACAGCATCCACTGTGATGAGTGCAAATTATTAGCTAAATTTGATTAGAAAAATCGAATCATGACACTTATAAAATCGTGATACTTATAAAATCCCTGGTGATTCCCAATCCTGTTAATTACAAATATACAAACACAGTGGAATCTCGGATTACGAGCATAATTCATTCAGGAAGCGGGCTCGTATTCCCAAACACTTGTAAATCAAAGCAAATTTTCCCATAAGAAATAATGGAAACCAAAATGATTCGTTCCACAGCCCAAAAAAATAAATACATAAAAATAATTAATACAAAATATAAAGTTAAAATTAAACAAATTGTGTGTGTGTGTGTGTGTGTGTGTTTGTGTATGTGTGTGAAGTTAAAGTAAGATGAGAAGAGGAATTAGCCCCTCCCCCTCTCTTCCCTTATTATCTTACACAGAAAACCGTTCTCCTCTTTTATTTGAGTTTCACACACACAGCCACACACACACAGCCACACACTATCGGAAAGACTGTATTATCAGAAAAATTAGCATGGAACATCGCTAATAACTCTCACAGGAGCGCAAGTGTAGTGCGCACAGCCGAAGTGTAAAAAATGTAAGAACTTCTAACATGTTTAGCAACAGATTATCGGATCCTGTATATTTGCCTTTACACAACTACAACACTTCACCGAACATAACTTCTCACCTAACTCCGCACCACAGACCTTTCATAACTGTTAATGTAGCAATAAAGCCATGATCTACACAAGCCTTCATGACTACAAATGAAATCAAAGTCTCTGATCCCTGTTAAGAAGCACAGCTTTACCATTATAGCTGCACAACCCTTATCTTAATCTAGTGTCTGGAGGAATTTCGTTCTAGACTTAATCTAACACGTTGATCCAGGTCATCAAGGGCTTAAAGTGTCGTCTTGAGTGTTAGAGCCAAGTAGGAAGAACTATGGCAACAAACATTCTATACATTCAGTTAATAAAATTCGATCTATCTATCAGTAAGGTTCTGTCTGTACATTGATCAGAACTGTTTATATTATATAATTAGATCTTTATGTTTCATACATTGGAGGATGCAAAACCAGTTTCAGAAAATTGTCTGCCTGCCTATTCAACCAGATTTTGTCACAGCATCACTCAAAATTGCCTTGACAGAATTTAATGAAACTCAATTAAATGCCAGCCTGAACTTAAACCTGCGCCATAAATTAAATCAAAATGTTGTGTAGAAAGGAATTTATGAGCATTTTTGACAGCGAACTGCAAATGAGTCAAACTCTGGCCACGTCTTAAATCAACCACTGAGCGGAATTGAATTGGCCTTTTGCAATACTTAAGAGATATCTGCCTGAAGTTTAACCTGCGCCAAAATTCAAATAAAAAATGTTGAGTTTATATCCCGGATTTAATAGTCTACTTTGAATTAAGCTACCAACAGATGTTAATTAGAAAATCTCAACTGAATATTTTTACTGGAATAACAGTGCTGAAGTGGTATAAGTACATTTTAAAGTGTATATGGCTGACGACGAAAGAAGTACAACTTAGCGTAAACAAGGCGTAAGATACTCAACCTTTCTTTGTATTAATAATTTAGACAGAGTTCTGATGTACAGAAAGACAAGCAGACATGTACTGTACCTGGGCTTGAACTTTTTTAGCTCCTGATGCTTGTATACAAGGGTGAATCAAAAATTGCCGGCACTCTGTAACATTAAACTTCGCTAGGATGCACTGATGTCTTATCAGCATTTTCTGTTCAAGGCTACCGTTTCCCCAGCCACTGCTGTGCAGTTGTGAACATCAGTTCTTTGGGATATATCGGTCTAAAATGTTATTAATGAGCTGAAGCCTAAATTTTCTATTAAACACAGAGGAATGCTAGCCAAGGGCGCTGTAATCTAGCATGACACTGCACGTCACCACACGTCTGCCTACACTGTCAACATTCTGCAAAAACTTCGTTTTAAGGTGTTAAGGCATCCTAGTCCTGATCTCACTCCATCAGACTTGCACCTGTTTGTCCCCTGAAAGCAGCCCTACGAGGACGAGATTCACTTCTGATGAAGAAGTGAAGGCAGCAGTGCATTTATGGCTCGCAGCTCAGACTAGGACATCTTCTAATGAGGGAATATGAAAGCATGTTGACAAATAGACAAAGTGTATTGAAAAGCAAAGATATTATGTCGAAAAAATTATGTACTTATCTTTTCTAAAACATAATTAAAATTAATTCTACAACCAGAGTAAGAATAATTTTTGATTTGCCATTTGATTTACCATATCTATATCTATATATATATATATATATATATATATATAAACACATATATACACACACACACATACATACACACACACGGATACACACATGTCAGATACATTTCATACGGGAAACAAAAACTAGTATGATGTATATTATATTCATATAAAATTTATAATATATTTTTATCATAATATATATAAAACGTATAGCAATACATTTTGTATTAACATATTTATACAAGTTTTTCTTTTCCTGAAGTATGCATACACTTTTTTGGCCGACTCTGTATATACAGACCATGAAATGTCTATTTTAAATATCTGTTTATAACACTATAAAATATCTACTCTACTTTCAAACTGAGAACTTGTGGAAATTCTGAATGTCTCGAAAATGGTTTTCATTCCTAGCTGTCTGTCTCAGAGCTTTATTTTGATGTGCAAATTTCAGTCTAAACACCAGGTTCAGTCTAAATAATTTGTCTACTGCTCTGAAGTGCTTCCCTGCAGTTTATTATGCATTACTTCTTGTATAATCGCATTCTTCATGCATTAATGGGTACAAGATCGTATCATATGTCCTTATGCTCAAACGCATTGCTGGGGTTAAAACGTTTTTGTAGTTATTACAAATGAAAATGGATAAATTATAAGTTTAGAGAACGAAATGAAAATGAAATATTTAGGAATGATTCCCAGTCAGCAGTGACGGTGTAGTCAGCGAGTAACAAAGGTAGCAGTGTCTGTTATTGAAAAGCACTAAGGATACCCATAATATCTCATTAATGTTTATCGTCATTAATGTTTGTCGTTTATCGTTATGATAGAATGTTGCCCAGAGCTCCAGGACTGAAACCACACAACCTGCTTCTAAAAACACGAACTACCAACAAACCACAAGTGACAATAACAAACAAATTACTCAGACTCTAAAAAACAGAGATCCAAGTCAAGGTTTCCAAACTGAAAACCACGACTTACATTAATGTCTGATAAGACTGGAGGGATAATAAGCCTCATGATCCTGCTAAAATAAGAATAACACTATACATGAGTATAGCAACAGTCCATAGACATAACCTAATACGGTATACGACCAGACAGTAAAGAACCAGTTGTTATGTTTGGAAAACAAATAGAGATTTGTGTGGAATTGAGATCTGTTTGAGTAGTAACACACACATGCACGAACACACACGCACACACACACACACAAGGCATGATCTCATCTTCATCTAAAGCTAATATAAAGTACAATAAAACAAAATTAAATTGCTGAGCTCGGATGCTCGGTCTGTATGACGGAACTGTAATGTGACAGGCAGTGCTGCATTAATGCCTTAATAAATTCACACAAGCTTAAAATATAAAATCAGATCTCATCATACCTTCTTCCCTGTGGACCCAGTCTTGGTCAAACAGGATCGTCCCAGGGACAAGTATCCACCGATCACCTCGATTTCCTCCGCTGCCGGGTAACGTTTTTTCAGCTGTGTGCCAATTTGGGGATAAGGAACCTCCGAAGAGGACGGCGACCCCTGTGGCACTGCGGCAGGCTCCTGCACAGGCTCCTGGACAACAGGGGTGCTAGGCTGAGGATCAGTCCTGCGCTTTGGGACAACTGTAAATGTGTTTCCTTTCCTTCTCTGCACCATAGGGCTGGGGAAGGGCGGCAAGGACTCCGCCACTATGTCATCGATATTAGTAACAGGGAGCTTATCGAGAGCCGGCTCGTGAATAGAGGGTGACGCTGACTTTGTGAGTGAATCAGGCGAAGGGGTTGAGAGGTCAGAGGATGATGTGGGCGAGGCGCGTCTTTCGGGGCGCGTCGGTTCTGTTTCGTCTGGCACAGGTGGCACAATGGTCACGACAATTTTTTCTGGAGATGGAGAAGCTGGAATGGGTAGGGCGGGCGTTGGCACTGAAGTCTCCACATGTGGGCAAGCAGGTGACAGAACGGGGCTGGAGGGCGCGGTGCTGCCAGGCGCCGATGGGACCCCGTGCCGCTTGGGGATGACGGTGAAGGAATTGCGCGACTGGAGGCGCAAGTTGGCGAGGGCACGAGCCTGGACGTCGCTGGCGGGCAGCGCTGACAGATCCGGGCGCGGTGAAGGCCGGATCTCGTATCTGGGTGAAATTATGGGCAACGTGGGCCTCGCCGAGGACTCGGCACGGGTACGGTGGCTCTGTGGCGAGCATGGCACCTTGGCTTTGGACACCCCATCACTGCTGTCCCACTCCCTCTCCCTGACAGGTTTGGACTGACTCCTCTCCGTCTCCTCTTTAGGACCGACAGCGACACCGCGGCCCCCTACAGTCTCGAAGCGACGCCGGAAGGAAGACACAGACTGAGGCGATCCCGGAACCGAACTGCTACTTTCAGAGCCGTTTGGAGATTCGTGATATTTCTTCTCGGAAGACTGGCTACTACGGAAGACTGGCTGGCTGTTGTGTGCCGGGGAGACAGGAGAGCCAGGCTGTGGGCACGGCGCACATTTTGGCACCACGTCTGGATGATGGAATCTGACCCGGGGACCGGACAGGACAGGACTCGTGTCCAGATCCAGAAGGTTTTCCGAGCTGCGAGACTTCACCTGCAACCTGCCGTACTGCCTGTCGAATTTCTGCAGCATGCGGCTCACCGTGCCCTGCGCCTGCGCGAGGTCGGAGAGCTCAGAACTAGACCGACCCAGCGTGCTCAGGTTCTCCTCGCTTTTACTCAGCGCCGTGTCGTAGATCACGACCTCCTTCGCGCGGATCTCAGTAACCGGGCTGCCTCTGCGGTCCAGCAGGTCACTGAGGGAGCTGTACGCGCTCACGGTGCCGTTCTGCTGCGGTCCGGATGCGGGAAAGGCGTCAGGGACGGACTCGATGATGATGATGTTCTCGGCGCGGATGGTGCGGATCCCGGGCACGGAGCCGTACATTTCTAAAATGTGCTGCAGCGGGGCGCGCGAGGTGGTGCTCGCGCGCTCCAGCCGCTTCTTGCGCTCCGTCTCGAGTTTAATAAACGGGTTCTCTTTTAGGGGACCCAGGCTCTCCTGAAGCACGCCGTTGTCCGTCATTGTTTTCTCCGCTGATGTCGCTCGGTCGTTGGCCGACCACGGGTCTTTTGTCTTCACCGGTGACATGTCCGGGGATGCCGCCGTGGCTCCGCTCCGCTTTCCCGCGGGCGTCACGGTGTACGTCCGGTTCGACGGAGCTCCGGTAACCTCATCCTTGCTACTTCCCGTTAGCTCGCCATTAACCCGAGAGTCGGCACCTGGCCCAGACCCGCCGCCCTTCGCTTTCCTCCGCTCGAGCAGCTCCCGTTTCCAGGCCGGTATTCTCGCCCCGTCTTTGCCCGGCTCTTGGCGGAGCACACCGACGTCCCCGGCCGACATGACGAGCGTCCAACAACGACGGATAACCGATAACAGGGGACTCGGCGCGACGAAAGCGTTCTCCGCGGAGACTCGGCTGTTATTCGCACATCTTTCTCGTCCCTTTGCTGATTCTCGCGTGATGCTGCCAGCCTGTAAAGCGTAGCCCCGCCCCCTGCACCTGTAATCACTCACGTCATCCTTTAGTCTCCAAAGCTGCTCCGGGTTTGGTCCTCGCGCTTTGAGACACGCCTAGTATTTGCATATCGACCCGCCCATTTTTTTATTACTCTCTTTCATTCTCTGTTATAAATAACAACACAAGGTCGGTCCGTCACATCCGCCCAGCCACACCCTTCTTCAGTCAATGCGTTTTATTTACACACACACACACACACACACACAAAAACTGTGCTCTTGGCATAATAAGACTAAAATATTATTTATCTTTATAATCTTTATAATTTCATTTTGCATATCTTTGTATGATCAAAGTTTCATAACCTATGTTTATTTATATGTATCCTGAAAAAACACAGCAATATTCATTCATTTATGTATTCAATCAGTACACAATGGACACAAAATACCCACAAATACCAATAAATCCAAGCACAAGTACACACACACACACACACACACACACACACAATAAATCCAAGTGTGTGTATATATACAGTATATATGTAGGTATGCTTGGATTTACTGATATTTGACTATAATTATGTCATTGACTATATACATATAAATAAATATATACTGTATTTATTTTATATATAAAACTGATTGAGATATAATGACCAATATATGAGGATATTGCATTGTCAAAGTAAATGGAAATAAAATATCTCAAATGATCTAGTTGTAATAAGATTCATTAAAGCAGCATAAATACAAATAGACTATCAGGAACTGGCTTGTGCTATAGCCTAACCTTCCTACAGCAGCATTTCTAACCATATTATTAAAATAGGCTATATCCTCTTTTAAACCTGACTAATGTCAGGAAATGAGAAAGAGGGAAGGAGAGAGAGAGAGAGAGAGAGAGAGAGAGAGAGAGTCTATTCTAGCTTGTGGGTGTGGTGACGTGGATTTATACAGCTGTGGGTTTTACACAATGGACTGGAGGCCTACAACATGGCCAGTCATAAATAGCATCCAGCCAAAGTTCAGTTACAATAAAAAACTGAAGTACTTCAGAGTCCTTATATGTAATGATTACGTAACTCCAAAAAAAAAAAACAGGAAATTGTTAGTTTAAAAATTCTGTAATAGCCCACATTGGGCCATTTCCTGAACTGATTGAAAAAAAATTCTCTAAAATCCCCTCTTCTTTACTAAAACAGCGAACACAAAACTCACACTTTAAGCTTCATTCACAAAACCTTTGACTCTCTTGCAAAATCAAACAATCTGCTTAAAACAATTTAACCTTAGCTCCAAACCAAACACTGCTCTCAGATGACACAGGAAACCAGTCAATCTGTAAATACTACACAGCACGTCATTATACACACACACACACACACACACACACACACACACACACACACACACACACACAAAACAAAAAAATGTGCTCTTGGCATAATTAGACTAAAATATTATTTATCTTTATAGTCTTTATAATTTCATTTTGCATATCTTTGCATGATCAAAATTTCATAACCTGTGTTTATTTATATGTATCCTGAAAAAACAGCAATATTCATTCATTTATTTATTCAATCAGTACACAATGGCAATCTTTTATTCTGCTCCAGCATCATAGGACTTCATCTACATCACATGCTGAATCCATCTCCAAGAAGAATCCCCTAATGTGTCATCACATGCCACATCCATTACTGTAACTGCAGTAGATTTTACCAGGTGTAGGAGTGTCAGTCATAAACCATACCAATAAAGTATGTAATATGTATTATGTAATATATAGTATATAAACCAATAGGTATGAATGAATTTAGGGGCAGTGACGGCTCAGGAAGTTGAGGCTCTGGGTTGCGGTTTGGAGAGTCGGGGGTTCGAGCCCCATCACCGTCAGGTCACCAGTGTTAGATCCTTGGGCACGAGCCTTAACACCGTGACAGTTCCAAGCCTGGTTAGAAAATGGGAGGGGTTGCAACATGAAGGGCATCTGGTGTAAAACCTGAGCCAGATCTTCCAGCTCGAATGATCTTATGTGGTTACCAGTAGGATAAATGGTCCAACTAAAAAAAAAAACCCGAAATGGGTTTGGCCAGGTGACAATTTGGTCTTGAGGATAAGGTCTTAGTGTTTTAGGAATTGAGAAAAAAAAAATATTAAGAACAACACAATAAATAGACAAGATTTTCTTTATCTGGAATCAGGATCACCCCGAGGGAGCAAATAAAATAAAACCAGAAATTAGAATTTTGAATAATAAACTTTTTTTTCCCATCTGCTTGCACACAAACTTTACTATATGGCCCCATTTCCTTAAAGCATCTCTGTCACAGTGACTTTTTATATATGTGAAGGGTAAATGTTTGTAGATCCTACATACTGCAGATGTATAATGTATGATTGTATGTGTATGTGTATGATGTGTTTCCATGCAAAACACTCTATAAATCTATCTTCGCACCATAAACAGCCTTTAATGCTGTGTTGGCTAACTGGCACATACATACAGTATTCAAATTCCAATTTGACTGTGTACGTGTTTGTCACATACACAGTCATACACAGTACGATATGCAGTGAAATGCTTAAATGCAGTGCCGGATGTCTATCATATTTTAAGCCTTGAAAACACTTACATATCTGAGGTTTAATATCTGATTGTTGTGTCTTGGAAAGTCAAACATGCATGTCATTTGTTTCAATTATTAAATAAAATAAAAAAAACTGAGGCTTATCTTTATTCAGAGCTGTTTCAGGTTCACTGTTCACATTATATCTTGATGCATGTTTCCCGAATGGCTCTCTGTTATGACAATAATGATGATGTATAGATAGAATTACATCCAAAAGTTTGGTCTAAACTCATTTTCAGCTAAAAAAAAAAAAAAAAAGAAGAGAAAAAATAAAACACACTGATCAATCCATTGCACCATCTATTGTTATTTCTTCAGCCTATCAACTTGCAAAACGTGGACTGTATATATACGAATAGTATTGAATTGTTTGAATTATTGGGTAAATTAAATTGAGGACTTTCAAACCATTTGCAAGAATTCCTCCGAGTACTCTGGTTTCCTCCCACAGTCCAGAAACATGCAGATCAGGTCAATTGGCGTTCCCACCTTACCTGTAGTATGTGTGTGTATTTGCAGCCATGTGATGGATTGATACACTGATCGTGTACAGCCAGGACAACAACCTGTTTGTAAAACTGACAGCTAGTTCAGGATGCTTGTTGATGTTCCGATGTGCCTCCTGTCAATCATTTTACAGGCATGCTGGAAATTTGTGAGTATGAGTGAGAATAAAAAAATGGATTTAGTGAATAAAAATAATTTAAAAATAATTGACATTGAACCTTACTTAACGATTAGAAAATTATTACGATTAGAGAAACCACCTGGGGTCCAACTGAGGCCAAAGGGGACCACAGTATTTATTCCCATTTTATGACCATGGTAGGATCTTTGATCAATATTCTCACACTCAATCACACACTACGGATAATTTGGGAACACCAATTAGGAAACCGGAGTACCCAGAGGAAACCCACCAAGCACGGGGAGAACATTCAAACTCCACGCACACAGACCCCGAGGGGGGAATTGAACATGGACCCTGGTGGTGCAAGGCGACATATATATATATATATATATATATTTAAGATTTTCTGTATGAAGAGAACATCACATTTTAATTATAATCAGATTTTAAGGTTAGACAGTCTAAAAGTTCCAGTTCTACAATGTATTTCATGAATATTTTCTCCTCTAGATGGCGCCAATGAGGTATTACCGCCTCCGCTTAGTGGGATTTAAAGTCTCAGCGCGCTCTCTAGTGGTAAAAATAAAAAACAGCACTTTAAATTTTTATCTCGTCAATTGACTTAAATTTGCTATTAAAATTTGATGCAAACTACATGCACTTAAAAAAAATTCCCTTAAAATAAAAAGCTGAACTATAAAAATAAATGCCAAACAAAATGTAAAATCCTTACATTGTCTTCCTGTTTTAATTCCTGTAGTTTATTATTTCCTCCCACCATTTAAAAGGCCTAGAACTTTTTCCTATTTTTGGGAGATGGATTATAAGCACTGTAGTACTTGCCACGGCAACATGTATGCACTTTGTTCTCTGAATTATGATCCTGTCCTATGATGTCATAAAGGATGCAACATCAGAGCCTTTCAGCGGCCCTCAAGGTAGGCTGTGTCTCATCTTCTGCTTAGTAGTAAAACATTTATTTAGCGGTAGAAGTAATAATATTTGAACTCATTTACACAATTATCATGAGGCATAATTTCTTGCGGCGGCACAGTGGCGTAGTGGTTAGCACTGTGACCTTGCACATCCAGGGTCCGGGTTTGATTCCTGCCTCGGGTTTGTCTGTCTGTGTGTGTGGAGTTCGCATGTTCTCCCTGTACTTGGTGGGTTTCCTCGGTGTACTCCAGTTTCCTCCCACAGTCCAAAGACATGCAGATTAGGCTGACTGGCATTCCCAAATTGCCCGTAGTATGTGTGTGCCCTGCCCTGTGATAGATTGGCACCCTGTCCAGGATGGGATTTGAACCTGGATGTTCCGCATGTCAGGCCAGAAACCTACCACTGAGCCACCAATGCCTGTCACTCTCTCTTTAGACATAAACACACAAAAACTTTTATATTTGCTTACTCTAGGGTGGACAGAACACCAAGTACAAGTGAAAATATTTGTACATTTTCTTTCGTTTAAGATAATCTCCCAGAAACACTTAATATATATATGAAGTGAGAAAGGCACTTTTTGTGTACCAGGTGTACAGGTATTTCTAATATAATGGACGGTTTATTAGAAATGTATATATATATATATGATATCTTTTGGCACACTGATTCATGAAGGTCGGGGCTCCCTGTGACTGTGCGTGCAGCCAATCTTATACCAACTCATATAAGATTATTAAGCTTATTTCTAGTCAAATGTTAGTAAAATTGCAAGCTATTGGCAGTGAATTTAGCTTTTTTTCCAAGAAATAAATTTCTAAAATATAACAAGACACTTTTCGCTAACATTTTTACTAACATTGGACTAGAAATAAGCAGCTACAGCTAAGTTTTTATGGCTTCCAGAGAAAGCAAGAACAAAGGAGAAGGAGAAATTCAGCATCACACCTGAGAGAGACTACGAAATCCAAAATCAAAATAACAAAGCCGAAAAAAACTAAATAACAAAAACAAAAACAAAATGAAAAATCCGGAAACACTTATAACTGTTTATACTGTCTCGTCCAATCAGCTGTAAGAATTTCATTCACAAACTTGAGCTACCTTTTCCAGTTTGACTGAATTGTCATTGCGTTTTCTAATTTGGTATTTTGTTTCTGAATATGTCACCAGTTTTTTATGTGTATATGTATTGTCTGATTTTTTTTCGGTTTTGTTATGTTATGTTATGTTATGTTATTTTATTTTATTTTATTTTATTTTATTTTTTTTTAATTCAGTGTTTTGCTTTCAGTTTTGTTATTTTGTTTTCGATTCTGTTATTTTGTTTTCGGTTTTGTTATTTCGTTTTCGAATTTGGTGATTTGTTTTCGGTTTTGTTATTTTGTTTTCGGTTCTGTTATTTTGTTTTCGGTTCTGTTAT
>JAQQZT010000017.1:5286742-5299657 GCA_030068275.1 Clarias platycephalus
CTTCATGCTTGGTTTGTGCTCTGACATGAACTGTCAACTGTGGGACCTTATATAGACAGGTGTGTGCCTTTCCAAATTAACTGAATTTATCACAGGTGGACTCCAATTAAGCTGCAGAAACATCTCAAGGATGATCAGGGGAAACCGGATGCGCCTGAGCTCAATTTTGAGCTTCATGGCAAAGGGTGTGTATACTTATGTACATGTGCTTTCTCAATTTATTATTATTTTTAATAAATTTGCAAAAATCTCAAGGTTTTCAGGTTGTCATTATGGGGTGTTGTGTGTAGAATTCTGAGGGAAAAAAATTAATTTAATCCATTTAAGAATAAGGCTGTGACATAACAAAATGTGGGAAAAGTGGTGCGCTGTGAATACTTTCTGGATGCACAGTTGCTGTCCAAATACTTATGGACCTGACTGTATATTGTTTGCCCCCAAGTTGAATCTGTTCTTCTTCTGCTTGGGTCTGTAGAGAACTACACGCTGCTCTCGCGAGTGAGGAACAAGCCCTACGATGTTTTTGGCTGCTGGCTGAACGAGACTCATCTGATTTCCGGCAACCTGCACTGGATCGGCAACATGACCTCATGCACCGTGCTTTGGCTCAACAAAGCATTTCAGGTCTGACCTTCAAACCCCGTACTGTAAAGGAAGCACATTTCTGAACTAAACTTTAAGAACAATGAAAATACAACCCAAAGTGCTTCTCATTAACTTGCACGAAACAATCACCGATATCGTGCGCTTCCTGCTCATTATATCCGCAAATACTGTTTGCTTTCTGTGTCTTCAGGACATCGAGTCTGAAAACGTCAACGTCGTCAAGCGCCTCTTCAAGATCCAGAACGTCAACGCGAGCACCATACGCACGGTGATGGTGGCCCACTGCCGGCGGCACGACACGCCCGACCTGCTGCTCGACTACGAGGCGCAATCGCAACAACAGCGCAAGGGAGAATCTCAACACCACCAGCCACTGCTCTTCAACTTGGGAGCGTCCGATAGCGAGGAAGATGACGACGAGAGAGACATTGAGGGCGAAGAGCATGCTGAAACCAGGCACTGTGCTCATCTGCCCCATCTCAGCCCGTCCAGATTGGAGCATGTCAGACATGTGGGTATCGAATTGTTCAAGTGTGCTAGCATGGACACTGATGCTAACATCTAATAGTAACGACAGTAATAATGTTTTTCGTTTTTTGTTTATTTGGGGAAATCTTTGAGAATATGTACTGCAGCTGTTTCTTTAAAACCACCAGCCTCAGCCCTGATTATAAACAAGCAAATTTTTCTTCTTTTGTTGTTTTCCTGTCGTCGTCAGAGTGGAAGCACTCGCGAGCGTGAACTGGAGGCATGTGTGGCTCGGTTCATGGGTAGCAGGCGCACCAAAGCGCCCGATCCCAGCCTGGTGGCACCCTCTGCCCCTGGGGATGGAGAGGACAAGACCTATCTACTGTTTACCACAGGCAGCCTTACATACTCACCTCACCAGATAGGTGTGTTTGTGTATTTTATGTATTTACATAAAGAGGAGGAGGGTTTGCATTTGGGTGTATTTACAGAAATGATTCTGTGTGTCTGAAGAGACAAAAATTTATTTTTTATATGCATTGCGTGTGTGTTTCAGGTATTAAACGGATCTTGCCCGAGCAGATGACCACGTGTGGACCCGTATTAGGGGAAGAACGCAGCGCAGAGGAATTTTTCGACTCGCTAGATCACGTGATCGATATTCACGGCCACATTATTGGCATGGGCTTGTCACCTGATCACAGGTCACACTAACCTTTTCACCGATCTCAGTTCGATTGTAAAGCCGCTAGGGTGCAAATGTATAAATACATTTATAATACACATAATATAAAAACGATGTTTGTAAACATGTATGTATTTTGGGTTTGCGCAGATACCTGTACGTGAACAGTCGCGCGTGGCCGGCGGGCTGCGTGATTTCAGACCCCATGTCTCCTCCTCCCATAGCCGAAGAGATCGACATGCACGTGATCGACCTGAAGAGCCTGCGAGAGGAGCGGCGCAGCCTCCGCGCGCATCGAGCCTTCACGCCTAACGACGAATGCTTCTTCATTTTCCTCGATGTCAGTCGTGACTTCGTGGCCAGGTAAATCACCCGAGTGTTATATTTCAGGGTTTTTTTTGTTTTTTTTTTGGTCAAAGCAAAGCTCCGTCCGTCCCATCAAATTGTCATAGAATCTCGGTTCTAAAATATGAGGGGCGTTCAAGTCAAACCAGGACAGTTTGACTTGTTATTAGTTATTGCAACATCCTCTGTACGGTCCTGTACAGCCGTTTCTACATGTTAGGGTCATTATAGGAGTTCCTGGGAGGCCAGCGTTTTATACATGAAGCAGAAGAAAACAGTCTATTTTGTTGTAGCACTAGTGAAACGCTGGGGTAAGTGAATTAGTGTAACAGGCCATTATGTAGAAAAATAAAGAGAGTTTTTGTTCTGTTATTCTCCCTAATCAAAAATCCCAGTTTGACTTGAACGACCCTCTCATAATCAGGACTTGTCAATCAGGACTGAATTAATAGAAGAGCAAGTCTCTGTTCTTCCACTAGGGGGCCTAATAGAGCAACATTCTATTAGCAAGGTAACTTTTTTTTCAATAGAACTATACCTGATAAATAACAAAGTTCAAACTTTTTCTTTTTTTATATATATAATAAAATATCTGATCGTTGATATGGTGGAGACATTTCTTCAGTGTCCTATATCTTTGTTACAGTCCATTTCAAAGCTATTCGACATCATCATAAACGAGAAGCTAGTGAAGGAACACCTAAAGAAATGGATGTTTTTATGGATATATAACTTTAAACAAAAGTATTTCTTACATCCTTCATATAAAAAGCAGCCCTGTTTACAATTATAACTTCAATATCTGTGTTAATTAACTCACATTTCTATACATATTGGTGTCAAATATCATGCAAGCGAAGGAATGTGTTTATTACTGTACAAAGTTGAACAAAGTTTTTCGCATACTTGCGAGACTTCCGCGGTCGCCCTAAGCTGTTACAAAAATATTTTGAATGTGAACACCGTGACTCACAAGTTTTGTTTTGGTAATTAACAATCATGTGAGGGAACACATGAAGCACACAAGCTTAAGCCTTCCAGGTCTAAATACTTGCTGTCTTTGGGGTAAACTTGTGACTCGACACACACACATCCTGTTTCTCATCCTTAACCTCCCCCCACTTCTTATGCAGCGGTGCTGAAGATAAGCACGGTTACATATGGGACCGGCATTACAACATCTGTCTGGCCCGCCTGCAGCACGACGACGTGGTCAACTCCGTGGCCTTCAGCCCCACCGACCAGGAGCTCCTGCTCTCCGCCAGCGACGACTCCACCATCAAAGTGTGGCGCTCTCCGCGCATGGTGCGGCTGGCACGACGGCCGACCCGAGCCCGCGACCTTCTCGCTTCCCTCCGAGCTCGCCGGAACACTAACACTAATTTGAATGGCAAACTTTAATCGGGGGAAATAGGGACGCAGCACAGGCTCGGATCTAACAAAAACTAAAAAAAACACTACACCTTCTAAGGTCATGACTGTGCAGTCTCGAGTGAAAAGACTGCAATGAGTCAGCATGTTTCGTTTCAGGCATGACGACAAGGTCAAGGTTAAAGGAAAGAACGACTCTAAGGGCACTAAAATGAACAGCGTGTTCGTGATAAGATAAACAGCTGTCATGCTGCCATTTTTTTTTCCACCTTAAACAAATTAAAAAAAAATTTAAAAAATTTGCGTCGCCTAAGAAAATTTCTCCTCCAGAGCGTGTCGTATTTGCTGTGGCGTGGGCCGCTGTGAGCATGCTGTGTTGACAACCAGATCTTTTTTTTTTACCTTTTTTTCCCCCTCCCTTTTTCAGTCAACTCCAGAAGTATTGGCACCCTGTATTAAAGTATAAGGATGCCGTAATCTTATTCTTGTTCTGTTCCTACTAAATTTACTGTAGAACACCATTAACACACTCGTAATGTAACGTCCATTCAGACACCGGGATGTTGTGTCGATTTGGATGTAGGTTTGTGGAAATGGTTTTATTAAAAGATTAAGCTTTGGTCAAGTCATAACCTCCTGGCAGAGGCAGCCAGGTTGTTCATCTGCAAATACGTACGTTTCAGGATGTCATGAGTTTTAGTGCTTTTCCTTTTCCGTTCCAAAAACGTCAATTCGTCCACAATCCCATTTTGACCCCAGTTCCTTTAAGTCTCTGGGAAAGGTCAGGGAATCATCTTTCTTGTTATTGAGGTGGCATTCTCGACTTCCTCAGCTCTTGTTTGTTTGTTTTTTGCAGTTGATGAATGTTTCATATCCGTTTCCTGACTTGTAGATGTAAACAGTCTTGATATAATCTTTGTTGTTGTAGGTGTAAAAAAACGCCTGTTTGTTAAAAAACAAATTTGGAATTTTTGTCTTCTTTTTCATTTCTTTTAAACAGTTTGCAAGTGTCAATTTTGTCACGTATGGTTAGAAAAAAGAAAGGAATGACTTAAGTCAGAACCGTTGTGTGATCCTCATGATGGGCATCAATAATTCTGGAGTTGACTCAAGTCTAGAGTGAAACTAAATACATAAACCTCCTTTAATTGTCTTTTTAATTAAAGAACTTTGTATTCGGAGTATGGATTCAGTGGCTTTATTTTGATATGTAGCAGAAAAATCCTAAACCACTAAAAAAAGACTTGTTTTTAAAAGAAGCATATTTTATTCCAGGTACTTGTATAGCTTGAAGTCGTAACCTCTTGGCAGAGCTAAACGGGTTGATTTGAGCGTTAATGCTGTATCTCTAATGACCACTGAACATGCATACGGTACTGTTGCTGCATATATTCCGGGTCGCATCATAAACAGTAACATGGTGTGGGAACATGAAGTACCACTTGGGTTTCCTAATCCAGACTGAACTGTATGACCGCAGTGCTGCTGTGTTTTTCATGGATTTGTGTTCTCTAGAATGAGTACTTTTGATCACGATGTATGACGTGAGTGTAATGTGACATTTAAACTCTTTCCCTCACAAGCCATGCAGATTAATATTTTATGTACTTGTGCACATTTAATCTTGTCTGTGTCGTTCATTTCTTTGTGAATTCAGCAACTGTTTATTACCTTAATACTTAAATACGGAGTGTTTAAAAGTCAAACCGATTGTGCAGAATAACAGAACACAGGTACGAGAGTAAAAGCTTCCTTTATTTCTTTATATAATCTACACTAATGCACTTATCTCAGCATATCACCAGTGCTTGAGGTTTCTCAGTACGCCGGAGCCGTGATCGGACTGCCTGCCTCTCGTCTGAAACGCTGGCCTCCCAGGAACTCCTTTAATGGCCCAAGGATGCGGAAATGCCTTGTAGACTGTACTGGGGATGTGGCAATACCTCCCAGCTAAGTGGTGTAGGGGAATGATTCAAATGTTTTACTGCGGCTAAGAGTCTCATCATCGTACTGTACTTGAAGTCTTCTGTAAAAGTCCATCAGTTTTACACCTTCATTCATGAGAAATGTCCCGGTCCCAGTTTGACTTGAGCGCCCCTTGTAAATGTCACTAAAATAATGAACACTCATAGTCATTCACATATTGAAAGAGTAGTCCGATGAGCTCAGTTAATTAATGGTAAGGTTTTTTTTTACCTTTTAAATTAAGGTGGAAAATTTGGTTATAATTTGAAATACAGGCTGGCCCTAGATTCTCCATTAATTTGATTTATTTTCTTATACAATTTATTTTTTCAAATTTCAAATTAAACAATAGAAGGTCTAATACCACCCTACTTATTCCTTTTGACTCATCCAAACTATGTGGTCCATCTTAATTGGTCCAGAATCATTGATGAACTTAACATTTCTTAATGTACTAGAAGTTTTTTTTTTTTTTTTTTACCTATCGCTCCAAACATTTTGGTCACCCTGTATACGAGCACCTCTATCATTACCTTGAACAAATATCTAATTAAGCTAAATAAAATGTTGATCTGTACCAAAAAAATCTTTTGTAGGTCAAAACCTGCTTTAATTTCCATTAGCTTTCATTTTGCTCCAGGAAAGTCTATGATGGCAGGTAGAGAAAAAAAAAAAAGAATTTTAACAACAATGGATGAATCAAAATATTCAGAAGTTGCAAAATTGTTAACGAGAAAATTCTAGAAGACAAATAATTTTTTAGGTGTGGGCCTAAATAATAAAAAGCAGATCCTTCATTTTCCTTCAGACTACAATCTCACTAACTTGGCTTACAATACTTGACAAATTCCCAGGTCATGGTTAACCGTCCTCTATCGAAAATTCTATAAACGGACTCCTTGCATGAATTGGCATTCAGGCATAGTAATATCACGGTCAGCAAACCAGTTCGTGGTAGTTTTGGCACTAGGACAAGTGCCAAGTCCTGCTAGCACAGTGGACCAACACCAACAGATGCCATGGCACCCCAAATCACCACCTACTGTGAAAACTTCAGACTGGACTGCAAGGAACTTGGATTTTTTTTTGTTGCCTCTACACTTTTTCTCCAGACCTTCTTGATTCATTTGAACATATCTGATCAGTGCCATTGACATTCGTTAGCTCTTGCAGATATCAACTCTAAAACACAAAGTGGACAGTATTTAATTTAGAGACAAGCATCGTTTTCAAGTGTCCTCTATATCAATGTAGGAAAAAGTCAAAAACTGTAAAAAAAATTTCAAGCTTTTTTCTCACTTAAGCTGTTTTACTGTAAATGTAGATGCATTGTCGAGCTTGAGTTAGCTTTGTGGTGACAGTGGGATCGAGGTTAAAATGTACAATTGCTATTCAACCAAGAGTCAAGATTTTAAAAGATTAATTTATTGAGATTACAGTTGTTTTGGTTGACATTTTGGCACTGGAAAAAAAGAAGGATGAGAAAAGTGGAATGGAGTAATGATGTATTGCAAATATTAATGAGAATCGCGTTGTTCTCTATCCAATACAGTTTATATACTTGCAAAACAATTACACTACAGATGCTACTATAATTTATAATAGGTAATAACGATGATTGCAGACATTCTAAAAAGTCACAATGATCAATGTCAAAAGTCTAATCAAAAGTCTAATAATCAACAACGATAATCACACGCACACCACACTTCTAAATGTATTTTATACTTCCACATTTTACATAAGCATTTCACTGCATATCATATTGTGTATAGTTGTGTATGTAAATTAAAAGTATCAGCATAGTATAGTATCTTTCAAACATCAAAAGGTCTATCAAAAGAATTAAACAAGCAAAGATCTAATACCATTCTACTTATTCCTATGTGGTTTATCACAATTGGCGCAGAATCATTGATAAACTTATAAGGATAGGTTTTTAGACTTAACTGAGCATTATAAACATTTCTCAAGATTCATGCAGTCATGGAACCCGCTCTTACTCACTGAACATGTACTCCGAGCTGGAACGTTTCTGTTTGTCTAATGTGTTTTGACCAGAGCTTAAATAGTATTTTTGAAAAGTTCATGGAGTCTTGGAGTTCATGTAGGCATTTGAGGACTTGTGCAGTTGAGGACTATGTACATTTAGCTCATATAAAACCACTACCCGTTCTCATCTCTAATAAGAAGAAAATCATACAAGATCAAGCAAGCTTTCTCTGACCAACAAAAACAAGCACATTATCTCATCTCTAATAAGAAGAAAATCATACAAGATCAAGCAAGCTTTCTCTGACCAACAAAAACAAGCACATTACTGAGGCAGCTCTCCCACCCTCCTGGATTTATGATGTGAATCAGTTAATGCAGCCTATAAGTTAGCTTCATCATGCATCAGCACATTTTTGTTCCTTACTTACATGAAAATAGAAAATGACAGTATAAACATGTCTTATAGTGCTAAAATAAAATTAAATTCAGGACTTGTAAGATAACGCCAAGGATTAATTCATATCAAGGTTCAGTGTCTTCCTTTGCTGCTGTGTAACTCTATTAACATCCAGTACATAAGTGATTAAATGAGCGATATGGTGTCCCACAAGCAGTTTCATCTTTAAAAAAAAAAAAAAAACAGAACTAAAGATGATTAGAAACATTTAAAGACAGCTACTTATTGTACTACTGTAGAAATATTAAACAGAAAAAAACAATTCAAAATTATGTTCATTGTCTTCCTTTGCTGGTGTGTAACTCTATTAACATCCAGTACAGTGATTAAATCTTATCCCACGCGCGGTTTAAATCTTATATCCTACTGCATAATCTGTATATTTTACACAAAGTCTCAAGTTCACTGTAGCTGCAGAGTGAACCTACATTCTAAACACGACACACATTACTTGTACCTTTATATTGAGGTGATCAAAAACTATAATATTTGCTAATATTTGTGTTCAGACAAACATATAGCCTAACAAGTCTCAAATATCGCATGCACGGCAAGCCTGGACCCATATGCAGTTTACATTCTTCACATGTTTTTTTTTCCCCCAAGTTAAAAGCAGAAACTAACAATAGTTAACAATCTAACAATCACACTGTATCTATTTGAAATGCACTTCACTTAAATTATGCTACCTTATGTATACGTGCTGGTCATGACCAACCAGACCATTCCTGCACCATATGCACTTTAATTACGAGAGAACGGGGACGGAGGTTAGTAAAAGCATCCCAAACGTGCAGGGTTGTTTTCTACGGGTTTGGGAGACTATTACATTTCTGCATTATAAATAATAGTGCATTGATGCAATGCCCAAGCCGGTATTAAACAGAAAGCACTTTGAAACAGAACATAACAAAAGTACTAAATTAGGTGAGGAAGTAAGCCATGGTCGGGTTCCACAAAAAAAACGTTCCTGTTCCGTCTACATGCTGAAAAACAACCACATTTACACTTGCATATTAGCCATCATCACCTTTTTTTTTGTTGTTTTTTTTTTGTTTAATACACATCTAAAAAGGCAGAAAAAAAAAAGAAGTCGAGTGCCACATAAGGTTCAACAAAACTTGTATGATTTACTGTATAAATACATTTATGATAGCTGTACATCGGGTTAATATCCTTGATTCTTGGTTTAACTTTTTTTCCCCCTACAGTTCAATTATTTTCCCATTGTACGAGCCTTGATTAGATATATAAATAGATAAATAATTAAAAATATCATATTATAGATATACTGTACTTATGTTCATACGGTTTGTTTGTTTGTATTAGGATTTTTTGCCATATCAGCTTCCAGGCTATTTCATGGCAGAATCATATCAAATATTAAGCTGGTTTATTCGAACCAATATTATATTATGTTATAATTTAAGTGATTTAAAGCGCTGCGGCAAAGTAAAAAAAAAAAAAAAGGAATAAATATCACAATAAATTGTAAGAGTTTTTCTGGTTTTGTCTTGCAGAGTATGTTTTTTAAAACTTATCTTATGGAAACAAGAAAACTTGGGCAGTCTAAAAGTATATGCTTTCCAAAGACATGTAGGTTAGGCTAATTAGTTAGGTTAGGCCCATAGTGCGTGAAGGAGTGTGTGTGTATCTGTGTGCCCTGTGATGGACTGGCATCCTGTCCAGGGTGGCCTCGTGCCGTGCCCCAAGTCTCCTGGGATAGTCTCCAGGCTCCCCGTGACCCTGAATACAGGATAAAGCGATATAGATGAGTGGGTGAGTGAGTGAGTGAGTGATTTATCAATGGTTTGAGGTGAGAGGGTAGGATTTAGCATATGCTAATTGTTTCTGTAAGGGCTTGTCTTGCTGCCATGTCAGCTTGTTCATTTCCCGTAATTCCACTATGTCCTGGGATCCAGTAGAAGATAATATTGTGATGGTTCTTCTGTAGTTGGTTTGCCTTCATTAATATATCAGTGATTATTGGGTGATTTGTTTTCAAAAAGATTCCGAAGCTTGCAAGCAGGATTTTGAGTCGGTAAATACTAAGGCGTTTTGCTCCCTTTCTTTTTCAGTATGTTCCAGAGTAAGTAACAGAGTTCGGGCTTCTGCCGTAAAGGTGGAACTTTGGTCTTGGATACGGAGTCCGTTGTGGTGATCAGTTATTGCTGCTGCAGAAACGTGGTTGTCCATTTTTGATCCGTCCGTGTATATGGGTTGATGGTTGGGAAAATACTTTTTATTTCAAGGACTTGTTGACGGAATATATACGGATGAGTTTCAGCCTTCTTATTATAAGTCCAGTGGATATTAAGTTCCAAGCTCCAAGGAAGTATTGGGCAAAAGTGTGTCTGACTTATGATGTCCAGATTTATGCCCAAGTTTTCCATGTGAGGTCTGGCGCGTATACCGAAAGGTTTGATGTAGTTTGGTCTGGCCTTATACAGATGCAAATATTGTGGATAGAAGATTGGATTATAAGATGGATTTTGTGAATTTTTCTATATCTTAGTTGCATATTGCACAGCTAGTTTGCGTCTATGATGTTCATACAGGTAACAATTATATTGTTATATATAAGATTATTATTTTTATTATCATTATATTTAAAACTATATATTTTATATATATGATCAATTACATCAAACCAGCCTTTCACAGGCTGATAGGATATAATTTTATTTCATTAATCAAACTCCATAAATATCTGCCCCCTGTTATGGTTTATGCTAATGATGTGCTCAGGGGCACAGAGTTATTATATATTATATACTTGTATAGACGAATAGCTACCTGTAGAACATAAGCTGGAAGAAAGAGGCACAGGACTTGATTAATATACAGTACTGGTCAAAGGTTTGGACACACCTTCTAATTCAATGTTTTGGGTTTGGTGATTTATTTTCTACATTCTAGAACAATACTGGAGATTTCAAATCTATGGCATTAGGTGATTACGTAACAACAACAACGACAGTGAGTTGTTATTTTAGGATATCTGTTTTTAGGACACAAGGACAGCTGTTCTGGAACAGTTCTTGCAAGAACAGCATGGTCAAGGGCATTTGCAAAACACATCAAGCATGATGATGAAATTGGCTCTTCATGAAGACCATCCCAGGAAAGCAAGACCAAAACGTACCTCTGCTGCAGTGGACTCTCAAAAAATTATGAAGGCTTTACAGAGCACAAGTAGCATCTCAATATCAATAACTGTTTTACAATGTAGAAATAAATAACAATAAATACATTTAAAAAAAAATCACAGAATTAGAAGGTGTGTCCAAACTTTTGACCGATCCTGCATATGTTTTACTATATACTTTTTCCTCAAAAGGACCGTATCCTCGAGGAAGTGCAGATTTAAAATAATTTTTATATGTATACTTTTTTATTTTAAAGCCCTGTAAGATCTACGATAGCTTTAATAAAAATGGTGTCGTCTCTGACGTAGGAGCTCTTTCCTGCCAGCTTGGCCAGGGGGCAGAAGAGCGGGCAGCCACTGGCTATATTCATCTCACTGATGGGTCTTTGGAAAGACGTGGAGCTGATGTCAGGCCTGAAAGCGTCGATGATGTGCTCACGGTTATTCTGATCCAAGAGCATTAGAGTCACCTGAGAACATAATAATAAAATATTCATTACCTGCTCAAAAAGGTGGACACTGTTTGTTCTATGATGCCTCACATATCGGAAACGGTACTGTACGCTTGCACGGTACGTTTTACCTCTGACTGTTACAAAGCCAATTACATGTGGAATATATTTATTTCTTATGAAACACTGTTTAAACACTTTTAGAGAATTAAAAGGGAGCACATTGTACTGTAGGTGGGGTGCGAACTCGCTGCATAGAACAACACATCGTATGCACAAACCACAATTCCGAAATGCCAGTAAGCCTCCTCACAAACCGAATATAGAGGCGGGATGTGAAGCGTGCTAACCACGAAGTCATCGTTATTAATCACTATTAACAAACAATCCCACGCTGGAGACACACAGCGGTTAAACGGTTGCAGGTTTGCCAAGTTATGGTAACATTCTGGTTAATTCCAAGCTGCCTTAATGACATAATGACACCAATTACAGCTGTTGATTATTGATTGCATATAATTTACTAATTAAAAAATTATAATTGAGGACAAGTGAGTGAGAACTGAAAACGAAAAGTTTTTTGTCAGCTGTGGGTGAAGGACACTGACGAGGGACAAGGTCGAGTGAAGGTGAAAGACAGCTGAAGGCCAACAGAAAGCAGATGAAATGTGAAGGACATGTCCTCACCTTTTGGCTGAAGGGCCACTTGAGCAGAGCATCGTATTTCCCTCTCATCACCACAAAGAACAGGGAGAGGTGAGAGCCTCTGCCCGAACCATCGCCGTTCAGGTACAGCCTCAGACACATTTTATAGCCATACTTACTGGAATAGAATGCTGCAACACACAGAGAAACAGAAATGTTAAATATGACTCCAAAGAACTCGATCAGGCGACTGAATATTTAGAGTCGACGTTCCGTTATACCTTAGATAATGTAGCTCCAGTTAAAAGTAATTTATTAGAGATAAGAAACTCACTCCCTGGTATAACGATCACACGCACACTTTAAAACAGACGGCTCGGAAATTAGAAATTAATTAACAACTAACAAACTAAACTGTTAGTACTCCAAATAGCATGGAAGGAGAGCATCCTGAGCTATAGAAAAGCTCTTAGTGTAGCTAGATCAACGTATCTCTCCACTCTTATAGGAAAATAACAAAAATAATCCTAGATTTTTATTTAATACCGCAGCCAATTAACCAGAAATAAGACCACTGCAGAAATCTCCACAACAACATCGTGCAGTAGTGAAGACTTCATGAATTTTTTTACTAATAAAATTGGAAATATTAGGCATAAAATTGAGGCTTTGAAACTGGACGAGGTAATTGGTGCAGATGTTAAACTAACCACACCACATCAGAACCTAGAATACTTTACTCCCCTTGAAGAGAATTAACTAATTTCACTCATCTCTT
>JAQQZT010000017.1:5326398-5345299 GCA_030068275.1 Clarias platycephalus
CATATCCCAGCGTAACTGGGGTCAGAGCGCAGGGTCAGCCATGATACAGCGCCCCTGGAGCAGATAGGGTTAAGGGCTTTGTTCAAGGACCCAACAGTGGCAACCTGGTGGAGCTGGGGATCGAACCGCCGATCTTCCGGTCGGTAACTCAGTGCCTTCGCCCTCTGAGCCACCACTGCCCCATTGTCTAGCTGACAGTAAACATCTGCATTACTTAAGTACAGTATACTGGTTTTGGCAGAGTCACTGGCTGTGTTCCGATCAGCTCGAAGTTCCCTGCGAAGTGTTCAAGTTCAGTGTTATTCCAAACCGCAGAGAGCGAAACTGCTCAGTTCAAAGGGAACCGTGAATGGTGTAGGGAACAATTGAACAATGAGTCTTCACTTTACTTGGGCCTTGCTGGAGCGCGAAAAAAATTAAGCTCGAAAAGGGATTTATATACTGTATCATTGTTATAGAAGAAGAATTTTATTTAATCAATAAATCCTTACTAATATATAGACTAGTAATATGCAAAGAAGAAACTGCACAATAATAATTTTGTCGAGGAAAGTTCACTCAACCAGACATTGCCTTCACAGGGAGTAGGGAGCACCCTTTAAAGTACACTGCGTATCAACATGCAAGGCAGACAACTGCTTTGGGCTCCAGACCAGTAGGGGGTAAAACTTTAAACTACAGCAGTTGCAGAAATGTGTTGCATTCAAATAGATTTTCCTCAAGCTAACATTTTAACTGTATTCTAACTGTTAAACAGTATACAGTACAAACATACAACCACAACAGACAGCATAGCAACAACAGACAATGAAACAATACCATAATTAGACAGAGTATTCTGTACAAGACAACAGAAAGTGTGATCACGTGCATTTTGAGGTGTATATCAGTTTTGGGGTGGAATTTGTTATGCGGGTGTAACAGCTCTAACAGTTGTATGTATTCAGTTACAATATGGGGGTTTTCTACAATGTGTTTTGTGTTACACATATTGTGCATTCACATTGAAAATACTTCCATTACATCTTTGGTTACATCAAAATATAGACATAGTTATTTGAGAAAATGTCTTAAAATGCATTGGAATATATGTGGCTCCTAAAGGACACTTATTGTTTAAGAGCTTTAAACATATTTATTGTAAATTAGAGGAAACAGCATCATGTGGATTTTAAAATGAAGAATAGTTTGGAATTATTTGTTTGTGGGGACAAAATGTACTTAATAAAACACTTTAAAATGAATATCTTGATTTGCCAATATGAAGAAACTCCTTTGACATTAAAAGATGCACCCTTTTAAGACAGTCCCTTAACTGTAGGCTGCCGTCCAATCTGTACTGATCATGCATACACCCATTTACACGTCCACGTTCTATCTAGCCATCCATCTAGGAACTGTGGAGGCTGATGATGATTATTACCACGACAGTTGTGTTGACCTACGGTCAACATTCACACATGTATTCACACACAATACACGCAAATTTGCGCTGTGAGAGGAAACCGGAGTACCCAGAGGAAACCCACGGGGAGAACGAACAATGGAAACTCCATGCACACAGACCAGAAGCGGGAATGGAACCCGGATCCTGGAGGTGCAAGGTGACGGTGCTAACCACTAAGTGATTGTGCATAATTTTGTAATTTCTGTTATTCTGAATGATATATATGGTTAGATGGACTAAACATCCTACATTTTGCTTTTTTAAATAATAAAAAAAATAATAAAAAAGAAAAAAAAAACATTTTAATTTGTTTTTTGCTCTTAATCTGCTAAAATATACCGTGTATAATTAATACATTAATTAATTAATGCTATTTATAATAAAGCTGCTATACTTATAGGTTTAGTTCTTTTTTTAGGTATCCTAGGACTAGGATTCAGTTTTGATCAAATTTAAAAAATAACAAGTGAAAGTCACACGTGCGCAGTAGAGAAAAGGCGCGAAACGACGCACGTGCGCACGCGCAGAGCAAATCGGGCAGCGACCGGCGGATTCCCGTTAACAGACATAACGTGTGATTTGTGCCTTCGACGGTTTTTCCTTCACATGTAACATAAATCCTGTAGACTCACTCAGTGATGACTTACTTCATAAACATTTGTCAAATTCCCCCTAAAATACTCATATATATTGTTAAGGAAACTTGTCGAGACTCCCTCATCTCCATTTTGTTTACTAATTTGAAAGCGAACTCATATTATACCTAACATCTCTGACCCGACGTGTATTTCCCCTTAAGTCCCTTCAACAATTTCACCTTGATAAAACGGAAAGTCTGTGAAGTACCTCTCCACGGTTGTTGAGCATCTGTACCTTGGGCAAAATATTCCCCCAAAATTTCTATCTAACGCTCCATGTAAATACCTTATCAGGCCTAGCTCTCTATTTTTTCAATATATTCTGAAACACAAGACTATAACGTAAACTGTATATTACTTAATGAGATAAATAATAATTAATAATAATAATTAAAAAGAAATGTGTCTAGGAAAGACAAGAGTTCTGTGCTCTGGCTCCCTCTACTGACTTGATAGTGTAAGTGTACCTTGGCAGGGATGCTCTTCATCCATCTATTTAGCTCCTTCTATAGTCCAACTAGAGACTGTGGAGACCATTGATGATTACCATTGTATTTATTCCCATTTGTACGCTTTCCAACATTCACATGCGCATTGACACACTTCGGGCAATTTGGAAACAACAATTAATTAATCTGCGTGAGGGAGGAAACCAGAGTACCCAGAGGAAACCCACTAAGAATGGGGAGAACAATTCCACGCATACAAAACCCGATGAAAGAATCGAACCTTTGACCCTGGAGCTACGCCACTGTGTTGCCAGGGCTGCTGTTTCTTGGCCCAACGCTCGTCAGGCATGAACTCACCTCCTTTTATCTTCTGCTTACTGTTATATTGAAATAATTTACGATACTATTCAACCTCTTCTTAACTGTTCACGATAATACTCAACCTTTTCTTATCCCAATCAGTAATCAAATGCTTCAAAAAGTCCATTATTGTTCCTGTCCCAAAGAAACCCTATCTTGCCTACCTCAGCCCTGACCTCAGTTGTGATGAAGTGCTTTGAAAATCTGGTCATCATCTCTTCATTACCTGACACACTGGACCCATTACAGTTTGCATCCCATCAAAACCGATCAACAAATGAGGCCATCTCACACCTTCTTCACACAATAATAATCCGCTAGGAAGGGGAATTATGTTAGAATGCTATTTGTTGAATATAGTTCAGTTGTTCTTTTTATAATTCCCTCTATAATCACCACCAAGATGGAGAATCAACCCAGTGTCACTGGATCCCTAATTTCCTAACTGGAAAACTACAGCCAGTCCCAAACACTCAGCACTGGATTCCCCCAGGGTTGTGTCCTGAGCCCCCTGCTGTACTTACTGTACACGAATGACTGCATGGCCACTACTTACTCCACTACTTTCATCAAGTTTGCTGAAGACCCCATTGTGGTGGGCCTGATCACTGACACCACTGACAAAGCCTACTTGGAGGAAATCTGGTGCCAGAGGAACTGTTCTCTCTGTTGCGGTCAGCAAAGCCCTGGGGAGCCTGTTCCCGCAGGCTATCAAGAACACAAAGAACTAAACAAACACATATGGGTTTTTTTTTGTACACTCACCCAATAAACACGCTCACCACGTTCCTGCTACCGCATAAAAGTCAGGATGAAGCATATTACTCATTATGTTTCACATTTGCACATTGCTTACATGTTACACTCTTCCTGATACTTTGCACAGTTTTGTTCTTGTTTACACGCTGCTGATTTGTCCCTTAAATGAGGACTAATTTATCCTGTTTAATTTATATACTCTAACACCTCATACACTTCTATTTTAATTCTATTCGATTTAGGAACATTGTAAATATTGCACATTTCCATCTTAAATGTTTTAAGATTTTTTTTTTTTTTTTAGAACTTTTCAAAATTCATATTCTTTTTAATCTATTTGAATATTATATTATTTAAATTTTATTGTACTCTCCAGTGCTGTTTATTTCTCACACAGAAATATATCTTTTTAGGTCACAGGCAGTTGTATAAACATTTCATTGCATATCGTACTGTGTATGGCTGTGTATATGTCTGTATACACTCACTCATTATCTGTACAGCTTTATCCCGTGTACAGTGTCACAGGGAGCCTGGAGCCTATCCTAGGAGACTTAGGGCATGAGGCGGGGTACACCCTGGATGGGGGGGTGGCAATCCATTGCAGGACACACACTCACACATGCTCAATTCACACACTCTGCATGTCTTTGGATTGTGGGAGGAAACCAGAGTGCCCAGAGGAAACCCAACAAGCACAGGGTGAACTCTATGCACACAGACCCGAAGTGGGAATCAAACCTGGACCGTGGAGATGCAAGCTGACAGTACTAACCACTAATGTATGTGAGATTGTGTATTTTTATTTTGATCAATGATTTCAAGGACCTGTCTGACTCGTCCTGGTGTCCTGCTTCTGGTTGGAGATCTCGTCGCATGGATGTCTTGTGTGGTCTGCTTGGGATGCGTGTGGTGACTGGGAATGGTTCCACTTTTCCGCAAAGACGGTCCTGGCCTCGGCTGATGCTGACAGCTGTTCTCTGAGGATTTGTGACTGCAGTTGCTCAATAGTTCAGGACTGGAGTTTCCTACAGTCTCCCTGAGCCTCCAATAACGGAGGCTCAGCTTAATCCCTGCAGATTAATCCCTGCTATCCGTTTCACCCAAATGAGGATGGGTTCACTTTTGAGTTTGGTTCCTCTCAAGGTTTCTTCCCACCGCCATCTCAGGGTGTTTTTCCTTACCACTGTCGCCTCGGCTTGCTCATCAGGGGCAATATTATCATTTTAATTCATACACATTCACATTTCATAGAAACTTAAATAATTCTTTTGATTGTGTAAAGCTGCTTTGCGACAATGTCAATTGTTAAAAGCGCTGTACAAATAAAATCAATTCCTGCATCAGAAGGACGACTGCACAATTCCAGTTCTGGAGAGATGGAGATCACGACAGCTTCGGTTATCTGATCAAATACACTGTAATCATTTAATTAGCAGGTTTAAAACTCTAGCTTGTGTTGAGCTCCAGAACTGGAACTGTGCACTAGAGTTTAGCAGCATGAAACACCAGTGGGTGTGTGTCCTGGTGTTAATGTGTCCTGATGGTTAAACTAAACTAGACATAGTCTAAAACCCTTAGCCTTCTTTGTTGCCTGTTTAGAGACAGAAAATATTTTTAATAAAAGAAAAAGGGCATTTTAAATGTCTGCAGTTCCAAGTTTATCCCTCAGGGAAACAGGAAGTGACTATAAGCAAAATAGAGCTCTTTAAGACTGCAAAAAAAATAGTTCTTTATGGATGAAAATTTAGCTTTGTTGTAATTTTTGTCTCAGTAATTGTAACATTGTAAATTTTATTTGTACAGTACAATACATTTTGATAGGGTGCCAAAACTTCTATAAGCCCAATCTATATACTGTAGTCTTTTTGAGACAATGATAAACATGATGAAGGCAAAATTCTCATGTGTGTATCTAAATAAATGCTAATGTAGAGTTAAAATCTACTGTATTTCTCAGTTTGACAGGAAATGTGAAATTGTAATAATTATAATAATATAAGCATGTTTAAACTCAGTGGAACTAATTGCTGGAATGTGTAACCTGCTCACACACCCATCACACACCGGTAAACAAAGTTTACAGACGGGTGGAACCATGTCTGTCTAAACAGTAAGAGCCATGTGAGTCAGGAAGCTCAGACACTGAGAAATGCTTTAATTTTTTATTTTCTAATTATCAACTTTTTTTTCTTTCCTTAGAATTATCTATTAAATCTGTTAGAAGGTGATGATGATTGTGTGACTCATGAAAGGAAAATCCTTAATTGTACAGTATTATACAAATATACAAATAGGTCTTGTAACATTTTATTACTGTGAATTTTTTCCATTATGAAATAGTGGACAGCAATTATTAGAAAATGGAGGACATACACTGACAATCTGACCACTGATAATCTCCCTCAATCTGGGGCTCCACGCAAGATCTCACGGTGTGGGGTCAAAATGATCACAAAAACTGTGAGCAAAAATCCCAGAACCACACGTGGGGACCTAGTGAATGACCTGCAGAGAGCTGGGACCAAAGTAACAAAGGCTACCATCAGTAACACTAACACAAATGCTAGAGAGCATTTGGATGATCCAGAACAGGATTGGGAGAACGTCATATGGTCGGATGAAACCAAAATAGAACTTCGTGTTTGGAGGAGAAAGAATGCCGAGTTGCATCCAAAGAACACCATACCGACTGTGAAGCATGGGGGTGGAAACATCATGCTTTGGGGCTGTTTTTCTGCAAAGGGACCAGGACGACTGATCCGTGTAAAGGAAAGAATGAATTGGGCCATGCATCGTGAGCTTTTGAGTGAAACCTTCCATCAGCAAGGGCATTGAAGATGAAACATGGCTGGGTCTTTCAGCATGACAATGATCCCAAATATATAATATATAACAAAGTATTGAGATGAAATTTTGTTATTGACCAAATACTTGGACCAAATATTGACAAATAAAATGGACAAAAAGTTGCATTTTACCATTTTTGACCAGGTTTATGTTAAAAATCATTCTAGTACATCACATAGGTGGTATCAAGTCATTTTGGTTCGCCTTGTTGACGCATAAATCTCAACTGTTTTAGAAGTCGGGATGACTGAGAACTACTATTCATGCAAAATCTGTAACCGTACAGACAATTCTTCAGAAGAAGGTTTGAGCCATCACTCATTTCTTCATATTCGGCTTCCACAGAATGAGACTTTCTTGTATATTGTAAAAAATTTAATACTTCTCACTGGTTTCCTGAAGGACTTTTTCAGTCTAGTCCCTGCACCTGCATCAGTTTCAGGGGATTTTTAAAATTTGTGTTAAGCCACACAGTGACCTATGACTCATTCAAGCTTAGAACAAGCTTTTAATTTAAGGCATGACCCAGTGAAAAACAGGTGCAGATGATGAGTGGTATATTAATATTCGGTGATGCTGAACGCTGAGTGGGTGGAACAGGCGAGAGGGGAAATGAGGTCGCTGCTCTGGTTGTTACATAAATACATAAAACACATTTTAATCATATTTTTAGGCACTATGCGGCCTGTCACTTAAATCACATTTTATAATCTTTAATCTGCATCATTTCATTTAATTACATTTATTATTAAGAAATAAAAGCTGGCTCGAGACTTTTGCACAGTTCTGGAGGTATTACAGCTGAAATAATACACTGGCACTATTAACAATATACTTCACACTTTAAAAAAGGACATACGTATGTAAGATTTCGTAGACTTCAAAATTCCCACGGAATTCTTCTTTAGTGTTTACCCCGCAAGTATGAAAAGATATTGCAGATGATATTTCTATGTACGAATGCTACATATTCACTCACGTATTCAACTCTCATACCTTAAATATTCTTAAAACTCCAGCGCCTACACTTGCACGGCACAGAGACACGCTGGTGACAGCCGGACCAGACAAAGTTTGTCTTCATATATATTTGCTTGTGATAAATCCAAACCTAATTTCTTACAGGAATCTGTAAACGTATAAAGTCCATGCATATTAATAATGCACTATGGACACACTTCGATCGGCCACAGCACAAGCAGGCAGCAGTGGCTCAGTGAAAGTATGCCTCACTGTGTGCAAAACACACTTTGAGTCTGGATCGTAGAACAGCAGTGTCTGTGCGGTCCAGTCCAGTAATACTCCTACTTTGGTGAGTCTCTTCACTACGATCACGTTAACGACCTGGCTGTTGTGGCAGTAGGCAAAGTTTTCTTCATAGTGTGAGAGCACCCAGGATTTTGCATTGGAGCCTAGACGAGATTCGTTGTTCGAGCCTTTGCGCTCCATGCTGCGGTAGCAGACGCCCACTTTAAAGGCGGCGCTGTCGCCTACGTCCAGGACCCAGGCGTGCGTGCCCGAACTGATGGGTTCGAGACAGAGGGCATTGGGCCAGCTGTCAAAACGAGCCGGGTCATATGGGAGAGGCTTCTTCTGGCGTTTCGGCCGGTAAGTGACGGTGAGCCGGTCGGAGGAGAGAAGAAGGAGGTGGCTGACGGTGCGCTCATCAAAGTACACCCGAGATGTAGCTGGAGAGGGAAGAATGAAAAGACATGAACAAGAGCAAAGACATGCATACTGTACATACAAAGATGTACTGTGCAACTGTACAAGAGGCATATTAAATTATATTACATAAATTAAATTTAGGAAATTGGAAACGTTTGCAGTTGTAATGTGCCTAAAGATACAATTTCAAAATTGGTTGTTTATGTAACAGCCTCAGCAGCAGCCTCATTTTCCCTCTCATTTGTTCTAACCACTCAGCATCAATCATCGTGACCATCTGTCATCATAATCATGACTTAAGTCAGATGTTTTTTCTATGCGTGAACGAGTCATGGGTCACTGTGTGGCGTAGCAAATTTATTAGAAACATCTGTAACCCCACTCATCCATGCATCAGCCAATCATGTGACAGAAGTCCAAAAACCATGCAGAGACCTATCAGGGGTTTCAGTTAATGCTCTCATAAATCATGAAAATGGGTTATTTTAGTGACTTTGACAGTAGAATGATTTCTGGTTTGAGTATTTTTTAAAAATTGGATTTTTAAATTGAATGGTGCATAAAACAAAAAAACATCAAGTGAGCAGCAGTTCTGTAACCACTCTTTATAAGCATGGTGAGCACAAAAGCATTGTCTGCATTTCAGACTCTACTCTCTCTTTAAAATGTTGCAATCGATTTTATTATATTAAATCTCATTCCAAAATATTCCACTTTCATAGCCATAAAATCATTTAATATAAGTGCCACGGATGTAGGCTTACATTAATATATACTGTATATTTTTTAGCTTTTTGAGCTACAGATGGAGATAAACAGTCTCAACCATTTACATCAGCCAATGAGAAAAAAGACTCCAGAGGCAGTTGAACCTGTACAAACAGGCTAGACAGGCTATATTACAGCCTTTCCTGAAAGAATAAAATACTTTTGGGATTTTTAGGGTGGAGCAGGTATGCACATTCAGTAGGAATTTTATTATGTCCTGTAAATTGTACAAATATTAAGTACATGGTGATACAGTACACTCATTGGCCATCACGAATTATGGATATATGTTAAAGTAAGTGGAGCGGCCACATGACCTCCACTAATAAGATACAAAAGGTAGTATAAGTGCATCATTTCTAAACACTTTATTCTGTTTATTAGATCCATCCATCTGGGAAGCTCTGTAGTCCAACAGCAACCACTGGAGGCTGGTGGTGGCCATTGTATTCATTTCCCTTTTTTTTTGTACGACCATGGTAGGACCTCACACACTACAGCAAATTAGCATAATCTGCATTTCTTTGGACGGTGGGAGGAAACCCACCGAGCATGGGAAGAACATGCAAACCCCATGCACACATACCCGATGAGGGAATTGAACCCAGGACCTGAAGGTGCAAGGTGACAGTGCTAACACTAAGCCACCATGCTGCCTGTTTATTAGGTACACACACAATATGTTTTAGTGACCGTGATAGATGTACAGGAAAAATTAATTACCAATCATACTAAATTATACTAATTATAATAAACCATATCATATAAAAAAAAAATTGTAAGGATTAGTGGACTTTAGTGGACTTTAATTAAACATTCCAGACACACTTGGATTGCTAAATGAGTGTACAAACCACTATGCTCCAATTTAGTAAAATAAGTAATGTTATCCCATCAATTTATCCATGATGAGGGTTAATGATGGTGAAATACTATGCTTCAGTTGTGCAACTTTGAAGTCTATACAGTAACTCTGTATTAAATAGTAGAATGATAACTAAATGGCACCACCTACTGGTAATGATTGGAACAGCTAATAAATTAATCACGCTTCAGTCAGTAGCTCTCTCTGATCATTAAACATATATACACTAAAATGTGTTAGATAAACATTCGGTTTATTTCCTCAGACTTTTCTCAGAATATCTTAAATCCTGCATAATAAAGCTACATTACATTATGTCTTGTGGCCTTACCGGTCGGTCCTAGAAGCAGCGCACTGGCCCACAGGCCCAACATGAGTTTACTATCACTGCAGTCCTTGTTCATATTCAGGTGCTCAGGTGAGTCTTTGGGCTCTCCAACACCTTCTGCCTCCTCCGTCCTAAACACAAAGACACACCATTTCTTTTCAACACCAGCATTTTGTGCTTTGTGTTGTCATATACTGTAGATATACAAGGGTGTTCGAGTCAAACCAGGACTTGTGATGAAATTTCTTGTGAATGAAGGGATAAAAGTGATTGACATGTACAGCAGTCTTCAATCATTGTATGGTGATGAACTGTGGTAGGACCTTCGGTCAACATTCATACACACATTCACACACTATGGACAATTTGGGAATGGCCTATTAGCCTAATCTGCATGTCTTTGTGGAAGGAAACCAGAGTACCCGAGTAACCAGGAAACCTACCAAACTTAACGCACACAGACCCTGGCGCGGGAATCGAACCCGGACCCTGTAGGTGAAAGGCGACAGTGATAAACCTGTTTTTTCTGCACAATCACAATCAGAAGTCCCGGTTTGACTTGAACACCCCCCATAGATAGTATAGTCTATAGATAGTCTTATATAGTCTTTATACATAAATCGGAGAATTTACCTCTCTGCTATTTCCGAGTCCGAACTCTGCAAAGTAAGAATCAGAAACGCAATGGTCAGTCCAATTTGTTAATATACTGTAACTAGCAAAGTAAATCACAATCAAACACAGGTTTTATTAAATTCAGAGTTCGGGCATCCATTAGACCATGTAGGCCAGAGTTTCTGGCATAAGTGGGCGGCAAAAACACCTTAGCCAACATCTTTCCCAAAAATGGACGTTAGACTTAAATCACATGACATGACACCACTATGAACAATCATATTTAAACTAGCTTTTAATTGAACTGTCAATATACTTTGCTGTGTTTGTTCATCCACACCAGTACATGTGCAGGTTCACAAATGACCCAAAAAAAAAACCTAATCTTTGTTTTTGGATCAACAAGGATGGCTATTATGTGAAAAGAGTGCAAACTCACAAATGAATATTGAGACTAGAGGGGAATAACCTTAAATCAACCCACTGACAAAAAAAAAGCTTTACATAAAAGATTAAATATAAATTTAATGCTAATGGCAAATAGAGCACGGTAGCGGAAGTGTTTTAAATCTTCAGGAAAAAAAATTTGGTCGATAAATACCTTATCTTCCTGATCCTCCAACAGAACTGAGAATGTTTTAATCTTAAACATTGTTTTAAAGCACTTTAATGAACCCTATCCAAGCTGCTTACTCCAGTTGTAGTAGAAAAATGGGCATTTTCAGCTTAAACCGTCAACAGCTTAAACTCAGCAACCGTCATGATACAGTAATAAACTTATTATCAAAATGGCGCTTGCTTATTGAACCAGGAATCTGAAAATATGCACATCATAAATGACTTAAATACTTAGACTTAATCCCTGACAATTATGCAATGGTGACTTAATCATAGATAAAATGACATCACCAATAATTAAAGAATAAACACTCAGTAGGTGCCTCTATATTAAAATAATTACTGACGGCCAGTTGTTATGACCTGAAGTTCTTCAAGTGTTTAAGAACCCAATGTTGCTTTAGTGTGAAGATTATTCATGAGTCATTAATTCATTCATTTGATTACATTCCTGAGTATTACATGTAAACATTAATCAGATTACTAATTACTTTACTTTCAAGTTACTTTGAAAACATCTGTCATGGTGTGTTTTTTCCCTTCCTCCCTCCTTAAACCCTCTTTCCTAATTCTTTTTATTTAATTTTCAGAATTTTCTCCCTAATTTAGTCGTGGCCAATTCCTCCCCGTCAATAGGGGGCGCCCACATTAAGGCTACTACCACTACCACTCAGCCGGGAGGGCCGAAGACTATCACATGTTTCTTCTGAACCACGTGACGCCAGCCAACTGCATCTTTTCAAACTGCTCGCTCACACACTGTTGGGGGCGGCGTAACACACTCGGAGGACAGCGCTATCCGCTCCTACCGCTTGCATGAGCTCACAGACGCCCCTGATTGGCTGTAGAGCCGTGATTAATGTGGGATCACAAAGTACCTCTCATCCCTCCCCACTGAGAGAGCTCGGCCAATCAGCTCTCTCTAGACCTCCGGCTGTGAGAGGTTACAGCATCACCCGGGAATCGAACCAGCGATCTCCGGATGATAGGGCGAGCACTTTACCACTGCGCCACTCGGAGGCCCCTCTTTCCTCATTCTAAAGCAGTGTTCAAACTATCTGGGACCTTATCATGGCTAACTACTGTTTCTTTAGATAAAACTGCTACAGCTTTACATTCATTACAACAGTTAGCTGACAAATGCGTTAATCTGGCTCTATGGGTGTTATTAAGGGGAAATTATTTCACATCCAATCCCGGGCCAGCTCTGGTTGCAACCCCCATACACCCTACGCCCCTTATACACATCCATATTTCATTCCTCACCACAAGCATGATCTCTGTCGAGTGTGTGAGCTTGTGCACCAGGCTGGTGCGGGCATGTGTGAGGGTGTTGAGCGACTTGGACCAGTGTGCCCGTTGTGTGAGCAGACACTGCTCGATCCGCTCTTCCTCCCTCTGCACGGCCTCAAGCAGGCGCTGCTCCTCCTCATCCAGGGCTTCACGCACAGCGTTCACCTGCGCCACCACCAGCTCGCGGGCACTACTTGCTTCCACCTGCACACCAACGTCATAGTGTTAGAAAGTGTTAGAGACTATATATCAGTGGTTATAATATACTCCTCTATTATATTTCAGAGAGGACTATATACTGTAGATTGCTGCACGTCTTTACCTACAAAGCACATTGTTAGTATTTTAGAAATATTTTTGATAGGTCCGTCTGTTCTTCCTGCTAACTGGCTCGCCAATTTTTACAAAATCCCAGATGACTTAGGGCATGAGGCAGAGTAGATCCTGGAAGGGGTGCCAATTTATCACAGGGCACACACACACACACACACACACACTATGGGCTTTTTGTTGAAGCCAGTTGGCCTAATAATGTCTTTGGCCTGTGGGAGGAAACCGGAGACCCCGGAGGAAACCCACCAAGCACAGGAAGACCATGAACCTCCACACACAGACCCCGAAGCGGGAATCGAACCCGGATCCTGGAGGTGTAAGACAACAGTGCTAACCACAAAGTCACCATGCTGCCACCATCTATTATTATTATTATATTAGATTATTATGTATAATATTATTACAACAAAACAATCATTTGGTTCTTGTCTCCTTTTATTGTCTCTTTGCAGATTACATTTCACCATGTATATAGATATACCTATTGCATGCAAACAAGCTACAGTATATAGAAGAATAACAATAAAACTCTTGACTTTAACTTTAACTTTTTGAAGTACATTTATTTTTCACTAACGACCCGTGAGGTATGACCATTTGCCCTCAACTGTATTGTCTGTTTATACATAAACACTGAACATGCAGATAACAGTAAGATTAATTCCAGTAAAACAAATACCCTGTTCTATTACACACACACACACACACACACACAAAAAAAGTTCCCCATCTAAAACAGCATAACCTTTAAGGTTTCTCCGGGAGGGACAAGGGAGGAGCTTTTAGTTCTAAGACTGTATTGTTTCCATGCGATGATCCATGGTAATTTGATGGTCCGTCGAGTAGCCAGATCTTTGTGTATTGTGTACACACTTCCTCTGATAAGGAAACGCTCAGTTGTAGAGTTTTACATAGAACAAGAGGGTTTCCCCCGCATGGACAAATGCGATGAAAATGGACGATCACACACAAGAACCACAAACTATCAAAGGAACTCTTGAAGAACTCTTAAACAGTTATCAGAATCAGAATTGTAAGTGTTGTAAGTATATGACTGACGTATCCTTTTCATTGAGTGTCAAGCTGTAGATGCTTTAAGTCATATGTCGGCTTCTTAGGGGTGCAACAGAAATGCCTTTGTCAACTGTCTTCTTCTTTTTCTTATTCGATCCCTAAGCAAACATTTTGACAAGGTTGTCCTCGGAGCCAGAACATTGTCATGAGTGCTTCGCCTTTGGTGTCAGTAATGTTAAGCCTTTGTTTTTTTTGCCGCCATTCTTGATTTGTTTTGCCCAGGTATTCTTGGGTGCCACTTGTTGGACCTTCCACTGCGCATGCCATTTCCACCAAAGTAGTCAGTACGGAAGACGTCGATGCTTTGTTCGGCACACCTGGCTGAACCACTGTAACCTGCGCCTTTGAATTTCTTCTCTGACCAGGCGTCCATTTTCACACCTCAGTCTAATGGTGTCGTTTCAAAGTCAGTCGCATACGGAGACGCTGAGTATTCACCAAAGGCGCCGCATTTGGAACTTGTTCAACTTGGAGCAGTGTCCGTGTTCCTGATCCGTATGGCAGGACTAGTGACTGAGCGTCCAAAAGACTCTGAAACTGTGCTTTAAATATCAGGATATTGTGGTGTCTCCATTGTCAATCGGTGACGCTAACCAGTCCTGGGTATCTGTGAGCTTCTGTGTGTGCACAAGGCCAAATAGGGCTTGCGATGCAGAATGAGCAAGATGATGTTTGCTGGCTTTGCATTTCTCAGAGGAAGCATATATATGGACCGTCATGTGATGGGAAAAGTCTTGAGGACGTAAGACTCCTTGAGTACTAACCTCTCAAACATCCTGTTTATCAAGTGACCCTTAGGCCTATGATAAGCTGAATAAATACAATGTTTTGTTTATGAGCTAAGCAAAAATATCCTTGCAACAAGCTGGGCTACTATACAGTAGGTTACATTATATTGCTATGTGCATTATATTGCTATGTGCATTATATTGCTATGTGCATTATATTGCTATGTGCATTATATTGCTACAGTATGTAACCTCACTAATCACCTGCAAGGCCTTCTCTTTTGCAGTCAGTGTGTTGTTTATGAAGCGCTCTATCTGTAGGGCCTGCAGCTGCATTTTCTCACAGATGTCCACCAGCTGATTCTGAAAGAGACACACATACAGTATGCAATAACTCAATTATTTATCTGAGCTGGATTTGAAAACACACTATAACACTAACATGCTAATGATGTCCAACGTCACTTTTTTTCAAATGGCATTAAAGAAATAAAAATTTGGTTACTTTTACAACGCACTAATGTGAAGCGGCGCTTTAGTCTGTCCAGCTCTCTAACCTCGTCATCTCTATACACTGCACAAACATGATCAGCTCCTAAAGCTTCAATGTTCATGCTAATACCACCATCTCTGCTCTAATGCATTGCATTTTTAACCTTTGAGTCCTAACCTTTGAGGTCTCAACTATTCTACACCGGATTTCTTATTAACTTGACATTAAACATCGTACGTACCCTCTCACCAGATTAACAATAAAGCACCGACTAACAAGGTCACATCAGAAATGCTAAGCAGATTATATATATTTTAATATACATACACCCAACACCATGTTTTTCAGGTGTCAACATATGAACTTCGACACACTTGACAGGAATTTGAAAGGCAACATAAGACACAGGCTAAACGAAAACTAGCCTATGTGTGAACATTAACCACCAGTAAATGTTATGATTGCTCATACAACATCTCAGCGAAGAGGAGAATATTTCCCTGACGTAAGCATTTGGTTCTGACATTCAGGGGACGATCAATTTTGGTTAAGTCAGTGCTGCTACTTTGGCAAACTTCCTGTTTTGAGATCATGAAAAAATGTCACATGAGCATTCCTGTTGAATTACCGAAAAAAACTGAATGTTCCGTGTCAGCTGTTCTAGAAAAGTAAGAGAGTGGTGTGTTTTCACCCTTTCATGCTCAGTGTAACACCCACGTGTATGAATAGTGCATACAATGTATACAGAATTCTGTTTATTTTTATTTTTATTTAGAATTTTCCTTAGTTAAAGACTATTTTGTTCTTAATAGTCTGTGCACTTGTCTGGCCTGTTTAGTATGTCACGTCATACATGTGTGCACTCGATAAACAATAATTAAAACCTTGCACGTTTTATATCCTTGGAAAAACAAAGAGATTACGATCCTTTTAGGTACAATATACATGGTACAGGACACCTCAAATGACTTGATGTCCCTAATTTAAGACACATTATTCTGAATCATTAAGACTGTTCCTATTTCTTAGTGCAGTGGGTCTTTGGAGGATCTGCACAAACTTTCTACACAGCGATCTTGTGTGATTGTGCCAAAATGTATCTGTCCCTTCAAAAACAAATATGCAGAATATGACAAGATACATTATACACAAAAAAAACAACAACACACACTAATAATATTTAATATTTAATATTTCATTGGACCACCTTTTACTTTGACTACAGCCGCTGCATTATTTTGATAAGCTCATGCAATGTCACAGCATTTATTCGCATCCAGATTCACATTAATCTCTCTACAAGATCTTGTACTGCTGATGGAAGATTTGGATCGTAAAGCCTTCTCCAGCACATCCCAAAGCTTCTTTAAGGTCTGGACCCTGTGGTGGCCAATCCATGTGTGAAAATGATGTCTCATGCTTTCTTAAACCACTCTTTCACAATATAAATATATTTATTATAATATAAGTCTGAGGAATCCAGCATCTTTGAATCCAGCATCTTGGCATCTTGGAATATGCCGATATTGGAAACCTGGTCATTCAGTATACTCAGGTCGTCAGCTGTTTTAGACCACATAACATTGCTGAACCTCGAACTGACCAACTGAAGCAACCTCAGGTCATAACACTGGGTTGTACGGTAGGCACTAGGCATGATGGGTGCATCACTTCATCCCCCGCTCCTCTTACCCTGATGCCCCCATCACTCTGGAACAGGGTAAATTTTGACTCATCAGACCACATGACCTTTTTCCAATGCTCCACAATCCAATCTTTATGCTCCTCAGCTAATTGAATCGTTTTTCTTAAGGCTACACAGCTGATTAGTCCCAATCCCTTTGGAATTCTTTTTGGATTATGCATGTGGGAATGCTCTTGTTTTTACTATTAAACATAGCTGTGAGTTCTACTGTTCGTTTTTATATATATGATCTGATCTCACCAAGCGCTCTTCCGTCACGCTCATTCAGGATGTTTTTGCAGACCATTAAGGATGATGGCTCACCACTATATTTCCAGGTTTCAATAATGTGCTGGACAGTTTTTAACCCAGTTTCAATAATCTCCTTAGTTGTTTTCGTTTCTTGATGCAGGAGAACAATTTGACCATTCGGAGGAAAAAAGTAGCATCGTCGCCATGACCACTGGATATATCCTCTATCACCTGCTTCAGTTAGATAAGAGTTAAATAACTGGACGAAGCATATTAAAGTCATCTACAATAAATCCAGGTGGTGATTTTTTTTTTTTTTGCCAGGGAGTGTAGTGTATTTATTTATATGAGGAACAATAGCAAAAAATGTTCATGCATCTTTAAGTAATAAAACAGTTTTTCCCAAATGGTGTGGGTCCAATATTCTCAGAATGTTATGAAATGCAAAAAAAAAGCAAATAGCAAGTAACTGAATGGGAATCTTTTGCAAACCTTGTGTGTTTATTGAATGTTCACTGTAATAACTACAGTGCAGAGAAAGAATGCAATGCAGTGACACTTGGTTAGTATAAGCCGCCAAAAACTCACCCTTACTGCTGCGGCTCGTAAGTGCAGCTTGATGACTGTGTGTTTCCCACAAGCCCCCTGGTTAACGCACTTCTGGCACACGGGTCTCCCCTCCGTCCTGCAGTACTGGTCCAGCTCGAGCTCGTGCGCGGCGCACACCGTCCTCTCCCCGCCGCTGGACCCGTTAGTCCCCGTGCCATTCGGGTAACCGAACTTGCTTTCGATTATGGACAGCTGTAAGTCCTCGGTGAGTTTCGAGCTCAAGTCCGTGTGTCCATCTGGAGTGAGCTGGATCCCACACACTGGTTCGGGCTCGTTGTCCTGTAGCGACACCACGGCCAAATCACACTCAAGTCCATAATCCCCACTCATGACTGTCCCTCGTTTTTAAACCGAACTAGAAACTAAACCCTAAGGTGGAGAAAGATGTCCTGTGCAGGTGTCGCGCGCTCTCTCTCTCTCTCTCTCTCTCTCTGCGCCGCAGGTGCATCCAGTTCTGCGGCCTTGCCCCACCTGACGCAGGTGTGTAACGCGGAAGTGCTGCACTGAGTCGCAAAGCCTGTTCACCTAGGCGTCTAAAGACACACACACACACACACACAGAGAGAGAGTGACGTAGAAAGAAAGACAAAGACTCTCGATGTCTCATCACGGTCCAGTTAATCAGGTCTTAACCGACCTGATCCCTATCCCAGTTCCTGCTGGGAATCGGAGAACAATGTACGTGTCTAATAATAACTTGACGTCACTCCAGACTCCCTCAAAGGGTCGCGTAAGATATATATAGGTTAAACAGGTTGAAAAAGTTAATCAACACCCGTCATTTAGTTATCAAGTGTACGCACTAACATTTGTTAAGGTTCATCTATTAATATGTAATAATTCCTTTATTAATGGATCCTTCAAAAGATCTTCAAAGAGAACAAAGACCTCTTACAGGAGGCTGAGGTTGATCATGACCTCTTAGGTCTGAGACGGAGGTTGATCATGACTATGTTAATGTTTTACTATTGCTATTACCAGAGGTGGAAAGATTAATACAATTTTGTACTCAAGTAAAAGTACTGTTACTTCAGTGAACTTTTACTGAAGTACAAGTAAAGTTACCCTTA
>JAQQZT010000017.1:5350014-5394065 GCA_030068275.1 Clarias platycephalus
CAATACAAAGTGGTGTACACGTGAGAAGTGGAACGAAAATCATACATGATTCCAAACATTTTTTACAAATAAATAACATTTTATCAATTACGAGTAAGGGCGTAGATTTGCTCTGGACATTGGTGAGGACCTATGACTCCACATTTTTACCACATTTCTCCCTCGAAGATGATGGTTCACCACTATCCTCCCTGGTTTAATAATGCATTTTTCAGTTCCTAATTCAGTTTTATCAGTTTCAAGAATCCCCGTAGTTGTTTCCTTTGCTTTATGCAGGCTAATAAAATTCCCCTCCTGAACCAGAGTAACATCTTTGCCATCATCAGCGGATAAGTTTTTTGACATGAATGTTTAATTAATAAGAAGCTACTCTTACATCAGTTAGGGTTAAACAACTTGTTGCCAGCTGAACCATATTAATCAGTGCCGTAATTATACCCAAATAAACCCTGAAATAAATCCAGATGTTGATAAATCCAGATGTTGATAAATCCAGATGTCCAAATGGGCAGCGTAATTGGGATTTTCTGGAGAAAACTTCATCTAGTGATCCGACTCTCCCATCATCGATACAAGGTCTTGAAGAGAAATTAATGTGATGGAAATAAATGTTGTGACATTGAAACAATGCCATGGCCGTAATCAAAGCAAAAGGCGATCCAAATAAATATTTCATTTGTTTTATATTGTCTGGTGAGGATAACTTTGAGGTCTCATAAAATTTGAAAAAGGTAACAAATAAATATATTTTTTTAAGTTAATGAAATCCAAAGTGTGTTTTGGATGTAGCACATGTTATTATTATTATTATTATTATTATTATTATTAATAATAATAAAATATATTATATAATAACTCCTAATGATTTCTTGGAGGAAAAAAATATATGGCTTGATTTTGGCACGTGTAAATGAAGAAGAAGAATATAGTAAATTCTACTAAACACACTGTACACAGGTTGTTGTAGTGTTGTTACCACTTAACTCCCTCGTCTAACATTTTCGCGCTAAAATGACACGAGATCCCTACGTAACGACTAAAACCGTCCAATACGGTTGCATAAATAATGCAAGTAGGCGGGACTTACAGTTCACCTCCCGTGTTCTGATTGGTCCTTCTGATTAAATACCACGACGCAAACAGTTTGTGTTTTAACGTTCTGGTATCAGAAAGACGCAACGTCAGTCACTGTCAAATATCTAATGCTCCTATTGGACGAAAGCGTCTGACTCTCTTCGCTGATTGGTTAATCCTAACTCCGAAAGCTGGCAGATTTTCCAGCGCCACTAAGCGGCGTTTCGCATCGCGGTGGCTCGGTAGCGGCGGCGGGCGGGGAAGAGTTGGGCAACGACTGACCCTAATATTCAGCAAAAAAAAAAGAAACATTGGATGAATCTCGGGGTTAGGGGTTGCCCGAGCTAGCCTCCTGTAGACCGCCGCGGCCGCTCGTTCCGTGTCAGTCCGTGGACAGCTCGTCTAATGTCGGATTTCAAGCTCGGGATTGTTCGCCTGGGCCGTGTGGCCGGGAAGGTGAGCCTCGGGACTGCCATGTGCGACGACAAGGGGAGGGTCACCATATACATCAGATAGACTAGTTTAAATCACATTTTAAACGTCATCGTTTATTGAGGTTCGTGATTTATAACCGCTCAGCGCGTGCGTTTGTGCTGTCTAGATTTAACTTCAGACTTTCCGTTTAACGCATGAAATTCGGAGTCGTTCTGGTGCGCGAGCCGCCTGTTTGTCGTGCTAGCAACAGTGCTAACCAGGCTAGCGTTTTAACAAGGTAAATATCTGTAAAACACTTAAACGTTTTGAAGCGGTTTGGAAATAACTGTATTCCTCTGTTTGTAAAGGAACCGGCTTGCTATTAAAAAGGTTATGAGGAGAAAAAATAATCCGGAACATTTGCGGCGTGACTTTAACCGGCATGTCGGCGGCGGGTGAGGAGTCTTGCATTAACACTAGCCAGCTAGCTAAACAGCTCACTTACTAACTCACTTATTCTGTTCATTACACAAAGAAACGGTTAATAAGAAAAGGTTAGTTGTTAGTTTTAACCCGGGACATTTTGTGTTGACGGCGTGTAGTGTGTTTAAATAACGGGAAACAGGTTTTGTTTGTGTGAACCAGCTTCCATGCAGCTGTAGAGCGCTGTGTCGGTCCGGTCCGTGTGCCAGGCCGCTTCATGGCGGAACACTAGAGGGCATCCGGTACACGCTGCTCACAGGCAAGGTGTGGGCCTGGGACCCATCTCCTGAGCATCAACATAGGGAATTTAATAATAATAATGATAATAATTCTTAGTACATGTAGTGTCATAGCAGTGGAGTAGGAGCATGTGAAGGATTTCAGGTTATCCTACTCCACTAGGTTATATATATATATATATATGTGTGTGTGTATATGCACAGTATAGACAGTGTATATATAATTTACAGTATATGTAATTTCCAATTTCTGTTCCTGGAGAATTCTAAAGGTACTCTTGTCTCGTAGATCTCGTCGTTTCAATTCGGTGTGTCTGAGATTACAGGATAATTAAGAAAGAATGGCAGAATCAGAAAATAGAGAAAATAAGACATATATTTTAAAGCATTAAATCAGAATACATCAGTACATCTTATAAGACACTGATCTGTAAACAGTCTGGATCTCTACTCAGAATAATTGAAGATTGTTAAATATATACCTACGTGCACACATTCACATGCTAACAGTCAAAGGTTTGGGCACCATCTTTCCTGGTTTTCTTTTTTTTTTTTTCTTTCTACATTGTAAAACATGTAAAATATGCAATAATCTCCTTTGAATAGTTGCTATCGAGATGTGCTTCTGGAGAGCTCTAAAGGTCCTCTTGTCTCACTTGTTTACTTATGCTCTGTAAAGCCTTCATAACGGCTCTAATCTGAGATGCTCTTTTGTTAATTGGGGATTTTTGAGACCGCTAACTCTAAATGAACATCATCTCTGAAGCAGAAGCAAGTTTTGGTCTTGCTTTCCTGATATGGTCTTCCTGAGAACCAGTTTCATCATGGTACTTGATGGGATTTGCAAATGCACTTGATAAGTGTTCTTGCAAGAACTGTTCCAGAACAGCTGACCTTCATGTCTTAAAATAACAACTGACTACTGTTGTTCATGTTGCTTAAATACATAATGCCATTTGTAATTATTTCATAGTTTCAATATTTCAATCTCCAGTATTGTTCTAGAATGTCGAAAATGCATCACAAAGCAAAAAGCATTGAATTAGGTGCGCCCATAATCATTCTGATTAGAGATACAGATTTGTTTACTGATCAGTGTCTGATAAGATGTGCGTTTACATGCTTGAAGTGTTAAATCAGAGTATAACAGCGCAAAGTGGTTCCACCTGCGGTGAAGTGGTGAAAATGTGGAAAAAAAAACCCCCAACAATTAATAGATTTAATAGATGACAGACTCGCATCTTGTTCTTGTACATTTTCTGTTTCTGCTATTCTTTTTTTTATTTTATTTTTTTAATTAAGCTGCAATTTCAGACTTCTCTTGCAGTTTTTATATGACAGGAGATAAACAATAAGAGAACCTTTAGATCTTTTTAAGAACGTGCACCATCTCTCCTGGAAATGCATCAAATGTTACCCCCATGTGGGGGCAAACAAACACAGAATGTATTTATTCCAACAAGAAAGAAATGATCAGATCAAGCGTTCACATGGCTAATGTTTTCCTATTAAAAGGATCATTAAGGGTTTACACCACTCCTCTGGTTCTGATTAAAAAGCCCTTGTAATCGGGTCAGACTGTTCTGATTATGGTGTTTACATGATGCACTTTTCTGATTATTAGTGGAATGCTTGGATCTATGACGTACAAATGAAACTAGTGAGGGGTGTGTAGGATGAAGATTTTAATTTTCACCTTGGCTTTGGTAAGAAATAGCCTTTTCATAACCCGGTCATGGCTTTGTTATAAACTAGAAATGTGACATGAGGTCAGGTTTGTTGTGAAGTTTATTTTAGGATCAGGAGTGCTGAAAGATCCACTGTGCGATAACCGTGATGTTTATAAACTAGGTTTCACCAAACAAGCCGGTGGTTAAAGTAAAGTATTTATGAAATTTTTGCACATCCAAACACCAAAAGGAAGTCCTCAAAATTATTATTATTAATAATAATAATAATAATAATAATAATACTTTTAATAAATGCAGATTAGTATGTAGAATCTTGTCATTAAGTTGTTAAATCACTGGAATTAGAGACTTCATTTAAAATAATTTTTGTTTTTTAAATGAACAGATGGATGGAAATACATCTCAGTCTGCATTTTGAGAACATTAACGGTGAGGTAGTCAGCTGATCATGCACCATAACGGCACTCTTCACGAGTGGCACGCCTACACTTCGATAAGAGAGGTGTTGATAGAAAGGAGAGCCGGTCTGGTCCTCATCTTATCACGTCTTTCGTTATGTTTGTTTTATACTGCATTAACAATGCAAGAAGTTTATCCAGGGACTTTAAAATATTAAGGTTATTTTTATTTTCTTCCATTGTACCCTTTATGACAGCGGGGTCCGTGGTGGTGGTTGAGGTGGCTAAAGCTCTAGGTTGTTGATTTGAGGATCTGGGTTTGAGCCTCGTTGTTCTTGGTTGCTACACCCCATACTACCCAGCCACTGCATGCTGCCCTTGATGGGAGCAGCCAAAAGAAAGTTTGTACCTTTTATGACAGCATTGTATAATTTAAACAACATATTCCAAATCGTTTGTTGAAAAATAGCCTTGTCTAATTTATGGAAACTTTTACACTATAGATGTGAAATGCTTTCTATCATGTAAGCAGTATCTCAGTTTTATTAAAGTTACAGACATTTAGGTTAATACTGGAAATAATGTTATGCTGTTAATGGAGCAGTCAGCGATCCTGGAAAATGGTTGTCGATAATTGAACCTCAAGTTCTTTGACGCGTGTTTCCGAGGCAGCGATGCTAACAACTGACCTAGCTGACTAATATTAGCATAAAACATCATCGAATACAAACGTCGTCTGTTGCTGATTGGCTGGAAGAGCATTTCCCCATTTACTAAGCCAGTGCTGTACATTTGATTTTAATTGTATTTTTTAGCTCATGCACAGAACGGACAGCTAGCAGATCATGAGGAGATATTCGATAAGTTTAACTAAATGTGTACGAGATTAGAATGGCTGACTCCGTGTTAGGGGTTAAATTATTACAGTTTGGATGAAATTTGTTAAAGTCAAGGAAATAAATTGGATAACAGTGATTACCAAGTCATAGCTTTAGCTATTACTAGTCTTAGTGTTTTAATAATGATTTAGATTTCTCATTTAGATATCATTTATTTAAAAAAAAAAGCTAGAGCCTTGTGGTCCTCGACTCACTTTGAAAGGATTTTATTTGATGTTAAGAGAAATTACTTTGTGCCAAAGAATGTTCTCAGTCATGTTTATTTGTTTGTTTTTAGACAAAATACACCCTTATTGATGAGCAGGATATACCACTGGTGGAGAACTATGCCTTTGAGGTGAGAACATTCACGGCTTTAAGATGCTTTTTTTTTAATTTTTTCTATGAGCACCTTCTTGTGAACCGGGAACAAGTTGTATAAACTTCTATAAGTGAATACTTAGTTTGTCAACACTTATTTAAGTACACAAGGAAATGATTAATTTTGAGAGTGCGTTTCAGCCAGTGAATTTTTCCTATTATTATTTTCAAGGTGATTTATTATTTTTTTTTCTTGTGTTAAATTTTCTGCGATTCTCCCGGTGACTTCCAGGCACGCATGGAGGTTGACGCGAATGGTAACGGAGCAAAAATCTTTGCATACGCCTTTGATATAAGCAAAGGGCGGTGGGCAGGTCGACCTCTGCACGAGTTGCTCTGGTGAGGGAAGCCTTCCCGACAGCCACCAAATCATACTTTTATAAGAGTTAAGACATCTTTAGTTTTTGTGATTTTAATTGTGAATGTGTGTGTGTGCAGGGAGAAACACAGAGGCGGCATTGCTCCCAGTTTCCAAGTTGTCCACATAAACTCTGTCACGGTGGACAACCGTCTAGACAACCTGCGCCTGGTTCCTGTTGGCTGGACTCCCAAACCAGAGGAGCTGTCTAGCAAACAAAGGTAGATTTTACACCGCTCAGTGCTTCTGGAGCCTCGATTTGCCATATTAACTACATTGTGCATAATGCTGTTCTTGTGTACATGTAATACCTCTACAGGGAGCAATCACTGTACTGGCTGGCCATCCAGCAGGTTCCAGCCGATCCGGTGGAGGAACAGTACCTCGAACTGGGCCGTACTCGTTACTACAACGCCAACGGAGAGCTGGTGGAGGAGGAGGAATGTTCCTGCACTTACTATGAGTGTCACTATCCCCCTTGCTCACTCATTGAAAGGAGGGTCAGTACTGCCATGTGCATTGTACAAAAATGTTAGGAAGTTTTACAAAAAAAATTTGAGTCAAGGTCTTCGGTTCAGTTTTTGGATTTGATTTGATGACACTGTTTATTTCAAGCAGCTATATTTCTTGCAGCAATGCCGCGTGATTTGCTAATCATTTTTAAACTTATTTGTTTATAAACTAATTTATGTAAGTGTTCTCTCATACAAAGTAATTATCTGGTTTTCCCAGCCATTATATGGCCCCACACTCCAGTCCAGTAGGTGGCAGTACTGCACAAACTGTCTATAAATTCAAAAGAAGCAGCTTTTACTTACTCTAGGGAAACGCAAGTACAATATGCGCCAAAATATACAGTATTGAAATGAAAAACCGAAAAATATTACCTCGTTGAGTTTATTTCTCCTGAAAGAAACGAACCTACACACATAGTGTGTTGTTTTACTACGGTATGTGTAATGTAAGTGTGTGCGTGCCACCTCGCTGTAGACAGTGTTCATATCATTCACACAGATTCTCAACCCAGATTTTTAAAACAAGGGTCGCTGCAGATTCCTGGCAAAACGAGATTATTTGCTGGCGTAATGCCGGCACGGTTCTTGGTGGATCTTCACAGTTGAACACACACTCCTTTAACATTCCCCACAAATAGGCATCAGGCGGTGTAAGATCGGAGGAATGGGTTGGGTACGGGAAGGAATTGTTCTGCCATCTTTTTAAATTCGATCTTCATTCACGACCTCTTCCAAATGAGCGGAAATAATACTTAACTGTAAATACTTTTTCCTCCATCGAAAGACCCATTTCCAAAAACAAATGCACAACACAACTTCCTTTTCACTACTGGGAACACATGTGTCTGGAGTTATTCCCCGCTCACAAACACAAATGCGCGTCCAAGATGCGCGAGTTTCAGTACTCTATATTTCAGTGTATACGTATTTGCTGTAGCTGGAAGTTGCTTGTATTAAAAAAATAAATAAAAAAAAAACATTCCCTCCCAAAAGATGTGCTATATTTTTAAGGAAGTCCTCAATTTTAGAGCAGTTAATATTAATTAAACCTAAATGCTTCAAAAAGTGTGAATAGATTCTGAATTGAAAACGATTAAATGGTACAGTTTTGTTATAGAGAAATAATTATTTTATTATTTTTAAAAAGGTCACTTTTGTATCTAACAAAGTAGTAAAAATGTTCAGAGGTGACAGGTGTATTTATTTTAATATACAGCTTCTTGCAAATATGTTGCACATGTGGCTGTGGTTTCCTCACACTAAAAAACAGTTTATTTCTTCTATTCTTTTGCTGTAATAGTTTTCAGAAGGTTTAGTTTCCTCTCCTGAACGCAGCGCTTAAAACCTGGAAGTAGTATGCTCCGGCATTGAGTCATAAATAAAACTACTTCAAACGCATTTTTGCGTCAAAGTTCAGACTCAAACACCAGAATAAAAAAATATACAAGTATAAAAAATATATATTTGTAATTACATTGCCTGTGACTTATTATGAATTATTACTTTTAAATACACTGGACAGGTCTTTAGGTGGTTTTTCATTATGAGTAAATAAATTAACTGCAGTATGTATGAATTGGGCTGTTGGATTATATAAATATGCTTAACTGTTAAACGTGTTAAGACCCAGGATGGTAAGTGTAGAGTGTGTGCAGAGGGGGAAAACTGTTCTTCAGCTTGCTCTGTTGCTTTGTGAGTGCATAGTCTTGCACTTTTCCCTGCCATCAGTTTCAAGACACAGCAGATCTGCTGGCCTGCAGTAACGGCAGCAGCTGACGAGCAAAGCCAAGTGTGACAGCATTTGGCCCAGATCTCTAGCAAGTTGTCCAGATGTTTTTATGGAAATTTGGAAGAATGGCAACAAGTTCTTTACATAAAACAGGGACAGTTTTCTCTGGGTGTCCTTTCTGGTTATTGGTCAATTTATTTTCACACTCCTGGGTAAAGCCTTATAATTAACCTTTTATTGTCTCCAGGGTGTTCAAGATACTGTATGTCTTGGCTAAAAAAAACATTTACATCACATTCTCTGGCTTCCCTGAAATTCCTTTCGTTCCCTTCTTGTCTGTCTGTGGGGTGAAAGGCCCCATGTTCTCCTCTTTCTTTAACAAGTTAACATGGGTCTCAATGCTTCCCTGCAAAGTGTGTTAATGCTCCAGCTGAAATAAACTGCAGATAATGCGTTTTTGTCCTTTTTTCACTCCTCCTCCTCCAAACATGCTGTTTCAGTATCTATGTAAATGAGCTCTTGCCAAGGCACACTCTTGGAGGGTTATATGAGATCACGTTGAAGGGAATCTAATTGGCTAGTCTATGGTCCAATAGATACCAAAAACTAAACCGTATACTCACACTGGAAACCCATAAGGTTTGCTTAATTGTTCTCTTTTAATTGCAAATGAGCTACTGTCTACCACATCTTGTTTTTCCTGTCCTTTTTTTCACCCACTTGCCTTGAATGATGTCATACCAGGTGAAAAACTTAGTGTGTTCAAGCACATGGAGAAAGAGGATAAAATATTAGTTTTTCTCTCAGAAGGTGAATTTTGCATAATAAGTGGCCTTTAAAATGAAACACCCAACATATTCAGACTTTAATTAATCATTTAAATTGCTTATTTTCAGTACTGCATACAGAAATCTTCTCAATTCCCATCACTAAATATTTCAACTTCAAGAGATGGTATTTGTACAAATATCAAATAAAAACAGTATGAGTGCATTGGAATTTTTTTTGTGAGTCAGTGATGAGAAGAGAATGAACATCTACAAGAATAAATAGTGGAAGGATTTAAGCTATCAGACTATAATGCACTATAACAATGATCTAATACTGTAGTATATTGTGGTATGTATTAAAGATGATCACCAGATATCAAACTATTGCACTTCTTCAAATTTACGAATTGCACTTGATTTTCAAGGTTTACTTGGACATTTGATGTCACAGTTTTTATGTTGCAGTTTGTTCTTTGATGATAAATGAGCAGTGATGGGGGACGTTACTTTTTAAAGTAACTAATTACAAAATTGTAAAAAATTACTGTAACTGAAAAGTAATCAGTTACATTACAGTGTTCCTTTCTGATAAAAGTAACTAGTTAGTACTTTTCTATTGCAGAAAATGAAAACTCCTTTGTGATTCCTCATGCATGTTGTTTTAGTCAAGACCTTTTATAATTATTCTACCATCATCACTCAGCGAAGTTTGGCCCATAATTTGTTAACTACTAATACCCCTATCTCACCTACGCAATATCGCGCGACCATAAGTACGGTTCATGATTCATGATTCACTGCGAGTTTTGGCGCTGTTGTTAGGTTGCCATCTTTCCGCGTGTCGGTCCTCGCATAGTCAAACCCCATAGTTGAGATAGGAATAACAGAGGGGGGCGGGACTTGTAGGACGACTTTCACACACACAATAACAGATTGGGAATGACTGCTGTCTGGCTCACGGACATAAATTGTCTAAATAACGGATTACATTTTTGAAAAAGTAACTAAATAACTGTACTTAAATGGCGAACCTAGCGCATTAGATTACTCGTTGCATCAAAAAAGTAATCAGAGTACTCTAACGTTACTTTGTAACGCGTTACACCCAACACTGTAAATGAGTGAAGGATAGTAACTCGATCATACACCAGATATTTGTCTACTGGTTATAGCAGCAGGTCTCTGTATGATGGAGATAAAGACTTACAGATGTGACTAAAAGACAGCATGTCTGTCTCACCCCTGCAAGTCTTTATCGCTATCATACAGAGACCTGTATGTAGGATTGTGGAGAGCTGTTGCCTGTTTATATTGTATGCGTTTGTGTACTTATGCTTGGTTATTTTTTTATTTTTTTCCCCCAGCTGCGAGAGTTCAACATCTGTGGTCGCTGTCAGGTCGCACGCTACTGTGGCTCGCAGTGTCAGCAGAGGGATTGGCCGGCCCATAAGAAGCAGTGCCGCGAACGCAAGCGGGTCCTGGCCCTGGAGTCCGAGCCCGAGCGGTGATCCCCTGATCCCCCGTCACTCAAAATGGGGTCAGAGGGGGGACTGTGGGACGGGACTTGCAAAGAATTGCAAAAACAACAATGTAAAAAAAAAACAAATCTACTGACTAACTAAACGAATGGGTGATGTTGGTAGTTAAGGCAGGCCTGTTGAGTGCGGTGCTGGGGGGGAGGGGGGGCATGGAAAAAAAAAAAAAAACTTTTTTTTCCCTTCCCAAACTTTTGGCATTTCCTTGGCTTGTTAGGGGGGATTTTTCTTTTTAGAGGGAGATCAATAAAAGGTTGCTGCTATGGATGTGTTTTGTGAAGAAAAACACCACGCCATCATGACTTCCTCTTCATGGACTGTCGAAGCTCACTCCTTCCTTCCATCCTCACGCCTGTCGTGAAGTGTTAGCCACTGGTCTCGAGGAACACGCCTGCTGTAGAAAGAGACGGAATAACGGACCTCTTCACTGTACTTTTCCTCTCCCAGTTGGACTTCCTGCGCGCGCATGAATGTGCGCGCACACGCCCGCTTACCTGCCGTATCCTTCCCCCGGTGTGCAGCAAAGGACTGCAAGTTCACACTACCAGTATTGTGTGTGTGTGTGTGTCTAAATGCGCATGTGCCATGCCATTATCGACTGAAGTAATAATTTTTTTTTTCCCTCAATCCCAGGGCTGGGTGAATGAGCTGGGTAGGGAAGAGTTCTTATTGAATCTGGTGACGTCACTTTCTGTTCTAATGGCAAGATTTTGCAATTGCTCTCAGTGCTGCATTGAAAATCCCAGTCGCCTTCCATAAAATAATATTCGCGCTCCGTCACTAGCACTTGGAGTCAAGGGATATCCTGGGCTAAAAAGAAACTCCCACGCGCACAAAGTCGTCTAACGTATTCAACATCCACGATCATCTTTCTGCAAGTTGATGCTTGGGTTATTCGTTTGTCAATCCTTTTTGTCCTGTGTAACATCTGTAACTTTTCTCTCATTTTTGTGTTTTGTATAAACCTGAACCTTTTTTTTTTTTAAAAAACAAAACAAAAAAATGCAAAGGCATACATGCACACATGATTAAAGTGTGTCTTCCTCTACAGTGTAAGGCACCTTTACTGAACTCTAACGTGATGCGCACGGACATGCACACACATTTTGCATGTATTGCAGGTATACATGCTATTTGTCGACAGTTGTGTACCAATGTGTTTATTTATCCAGATAGGGTTGAACACTGTGCACTGAATATCCTCACTTTCATCTTTTGTCATGTGGGTGGGGAGATTACAGAATGATTGATTTTGGGGCAGGTTTTTTTTCCTTTTTTTTTATTTTTTTATTTTATTGAATATAAGAATTACAATACGCTTTAAAATATGTAAAATAAATTAATCTACATGAGGGGGTGTAATGTTCGCGATATCCGACTATTGTGACTGTAAAATAAATAAAGTACGATGTGCGAAAAGTATGTTTACACCACAGAGATGAGTCCAAATGGGTGCTGTTTTTACTGAACGTATACACTTTGATTTAAATAAAAGCATATACTGTGCAAATATGCCTTTCAAAAAACAAAAAATTTATTAATGAACCATTTGTTTTAACGACGCTTTGAGGATCCTTTAGTCTTGGGTATGATTTGTGTATTTTTCTAAGAAAGTACTTATTACTATGTTGTTATTAAGTTTGACTGTTATACCTGCTTCTGTTTTGCACCTAAATCCAGCAGCTTGCATTTAATAATTTTTCTGTCTGAAAAGGGGTTGATTATAAGAATATGCTGCTTTCTTTTCTGGCAGTCAAATATTTTTCTGTAACATTTAATTTGAGGTTGGTATGCTAATGCTTGGAAATCAGACATTAGAATTTTAGTTGATTTAAAAAAAAAAAAAAAAAGTTTAATAAGCCTAAGCCTACTATATTTGCACAGTATATAAAATATAATGTACATGCACACACACACTAACATATATTTTTTTCCCCACCTAAATTGAGGTTTTTAAAAGCAATTTAAGAAATGACTGGAAGAAAGACCTGGAAGGTACTTAACCTCATCTGATTGGTTTCCTTTACATTTATAAATCACCACATCTACATTTTTTTTTTCAAGGCAACGAAAAGTTTTAAATTTTCACTTATTATTTTAATCCACTGTCTGAGAGTGGACTGACTGAAATCTGATGCACCGATGTACGTCCATAGATTTACAGTCATCATTCTCTCTGGTCACTTAGCATTTTGTTCTATTGAAAAATAAAGTTAATGGTGTGAAAATGATAGCCATGCAAATGTACCTTGGATAACTTGAAACATAGCCGTGTGCCAGAAAGCTCCAGCTTTGTTCATGATGAACTTTTTTTATTTGACCCAGTTGTTGTTTTTGGATTTTTGGGCCAACAAAATAATCATCAATGTTAATAAAGAAAATACGAGAAATGTCTGGAAACTGAAGAAATAGTTAAAGTACACAGTAAAATTCTTCAGCACAAGATAAATCATTTACAATACAAGTGAATCAACTGCACGACTCAAAGCAATGCGTTACAAAGAAAAAAAAAAATGCAGGTATTGTTTAAAATAATTTCCACATTTTTATTTAGTGGTTTTTATTAATTTTTTCTTTCCATGGCATTTTCTCCCTAATTTTGTCAATACCTATTCCCAGCCACACAAATATGCTACCATACAACAGCTCCTTCTGTTTTATAGTCTCCTAGGCCATGGATCACTGTGGCATCATCAGTATTTGAACTTGGGATTTTTTTTGTATGTCCCTCTTTGAGTAATGGGATATTTTGGTAAATGTGTGCATGCCATCAAAATCTAACATGTGGCTAAACATGTTTAAACATTTTTCACAATTTACTGGAAAGCCTTTTCATGAAGTCTGAAAGCTCTTGAAGCAGCAAACGTCGATCAGCTTCATGTAAATGTCCGTGGATTTCAACTGGGTACAACGTGATTGATTTAAATAACATTATTGTGGATGATGAGTGCATGTGCATATAATGTATACAGGCTTTCACTTTTTCATACATGGAAAAAGTTGTGTCCAGTCAATTCAGTTCAATTTTATTTATATAGCACTTTTAGCAACCCCATTGTTGCAAAGCAGCTTTGCATAGTGATCAGCATTTCGTAAACATATGATGCTTTGGGTTACAAATCGCTATAGGAGCTCTATGTACTCTATAATGTGCCTTCAGCTCTTAGATTGAAATGTGTCTTAAATGACAATGTACAAAAAAAAGGCCATAATGATCAAATGAATGAATAATTAAATTAAACTCTAATTTGGGGTCTGTGCATGATAATTCAGATGCAAACTCATTTCTTCTGGAAGAGATTTAATTTCTTCAGTGCTGACCTTTTGCATTAATCCTGTGTTTCTATCATGCTGACAGAAAAATATCAAACTTCCAGTGACAAAATTCAACCTTAATTGAAAGGGGGGAAAAAACGGTTTATTTATGAGGGGTAATTCATCTGCACAGCTTAATCATAAATAATGAAAGTCTCTCTTTCTGCAGTATAACTTGTAAATTCTGTCAACACACTGCCCCCCCCCCCCCCCCCCTCACACACAAACTTAGTGTGTCCTGCATTTAAACTCCAGCTTGCGCAAAAAACTGCTCATAAAACTCAGTTAAAACATATGTTAGTCTTAATGGGAACCATCACCTTATCGCGGTGGAGAGATTTGGGCCAGACTAATTGGTTTTAAAAAAATAATTAAAAAAGAGGAGCGAGTAAAGTGACCCTGCCCAGAGGAAGCCTGGGGCCCCTGTCTGGAGCCAGGCCTGGACAGAGGGGCCATCAGCGAGCGCCTGGTGGTTGGGCCTGCCAGGGGGCCCTGCCGGGCACAGCCCGCAAGAGCGATGTTGACCCACCACCTGCGAGAGAAACCGATGGGTTATTTGGGTAGCAGTGAGGGCCGAGGGCCTCCTGGTCTAAACCCGAGTAGTGTGTTGTGTTTGGATTTCTGTGATAGTCATGTATTGTCCATAACAAATATTCAAACATAGGGATGCTCATAAGTGTACTTGGTACCAGAGCATCTTAGGCCGATGGACATTGATCTATTTCGTGATCGTATCATCTGTCCTGACGCCATGTTTTGGACACTCGGGTAAAGAGAGGGACTGAGCTGTCAACTGATCACCATCTGGTGGTAAGTTGGGTCCGGTGGCACGGGAGGCCACTGGACAGACCTGGTAAGCACAAAAGGGTAGTGCGGGTGAATTGGGAACATCTAGGGGAGGCCTCTGTCCAAGAGGCCTTAAACTCCCACCTCCAGCGGAGCTTTTCCAGCATCCCTGTAGGAGCTGAGGACATTGAATAAGAGTGGTCAGTGTTCAAAGCTTCTATTGCTGAAGCTGCAGCTGTGAGCTGTGGTCTTAAGGTTCTGGGTGCCTCAAGGGGCGGTAACCCTCGAAGCGTGGTGAACACCTGTGGTTAGGGAAGCTGTCTGACTGAAAAAGGAGTCCTTCAGGGATATGTTATCCAAGGGGACTCTAGAAGCATTGCAAGGTACCGGTGGGCTCGAAGGACAGCAGCCGCAGCGGTAGCAGAGGCAAAGCAGTGGGTGTGGGAGGAGCTTGGAGACCTCAGGAGAGGGGAACGGGGAACCACCCAAGCTGTGTACAGTAAGGATGGGACATTCCTGACCTTGACTGAGGATGTAATCGGGTGGTGGAAAGAGCACTTTGAGGAACTCCTGAACATGACTAATTCACCCTCTGTTGCAGAGACAGATCTGGAGAATGATTGGCGGGGGGTCACTGAGGTAGTCAAACAACTCCACAGTGGCAAAGCCCCGGAAATTGACGAGATCCATCTGGAAATGCTGAAGGCACTGGGTGTTGAGGGACTGTCTTGGTTGACACGCTTCTTTAACATTGCGTGGAAGTTCGGGACGGTGCCTAAGGAGTGGCAGACTATAGGGGAAACTATGTTCATGAGCGTTGGATCAGAAGGGTAGCTGGCTTTTCGCTTAGAGATAAGAGGTCAGTTGAGGTGGTTTGGGCATCTAGTAAGGATGTCACCAGGACACCTCCCTAGGGAGGTGTTCTTGGCATGTCCAGCTGGAAGGAGACCACGTGGAAGACCAAGGACTAGATGGACAGATTATATCTCCACACTAGCCTGGGCATGCCTCGGGATTCCCCAGTCAGAGTTAGCTGAGGTGGCTGGGGAAAGGGAAGTTTGGGGTTCCCTGCTGGAACTGCTACCCCGGCGACCCGACTTTGGATAAGCGCTTGAAGATGGATGGATGGAATTACCTTGGTCTTAAATTGCCTTTGACCAGGCACATAGGATCTGTTGGGGGATGCAGAGTTGATAAGCAAATCTTTGAGTGTGGTGTGTGTGCTGATTCCACTCTGTAGCTACCCAGATTTGTGTGATGATGTTTAAGAGGGAGGCTTCATGAGTGGACTATGGGGGTCAACGCCTGCTGATGTTTTACTGAATGCTGTTGGAACTGTGGCATCACTGGCAACATTTACACAACTTGAAATGCATCACAGTGATTTACTGTTTAGAAATGAGCACCTGCATGTTGTTCTTCTGGTTCATTTAAAGGATTGGAAAGTAAAAACTAAGGTTCTATAACCCGCTCAAGTATGGCATCAAATCTTCCTTAATTTAATAATTTTTGAATTGTTATAAAAACCCGTGGCGACACGGTGACCTAGTGGTTAGCACTGTCGCCTTGCACCTCCAGGTTCCGGGTTCGATTCCCACCTTGGGTCCGTGTGCATGGAGTTTGTGCATTCTCCCTGAGCTTGGTTGGGTTTTTAAATGAGGTCATGTGAAAGCTTGCTGACAGATGGATAAGGATAATTTATGACTCACCCTCGTATGTTAATTTTATGAAGGTATATTTAAGTTTTATCTTCGTTTTACGTATTTAGTTGCTGCAGCAATTTAGAATTCCCTTCAGGGATCAACTGTCAGTCGTAGCTTGATGCTAGTTCTACCAGTCGCGGAAGGATATGCGATATTACTGTTAATAACTGGTTAAACAAATAAATAAATAATAATATTTTTAAAATAAATGGCCTGTTGTATAAAACTGTTGTATAAAAGCATACATCCCACTCAATGCTGTGCTGTTGTGCTGAATATCAGCACGATATATTGTGATATCTTCGGCACTACGATCGCATCACGGTCATACGGTCTTGTTTGTGATATTGCTTAATTATACCACAGAGGTCAGCTTATTGACATGATCAAATGATTGTTGATATGGTGACATTTTTCTGTGATTTTTACATTTTGGGGATTCATTTATTAACTTGAGGGGTAAAATGAATGAGAAGCTATTGAGATTATATCTGGTTTGCTATGAGGCACATAGTAACAGATATTCATTTTTGGGGTAATTTTTCATAACGTTAAATAAATGAATGAAACGAACAACATGGCATTCTTTAATGTTTCAATCATTAAATCAGCAAATTTGCACTTTGGTATAGGGACACAATTAAGGATGATGTGCTGTTATAAGAAAATAATTGCACCCACCTGTCACTGATTTTTTTTTTTTAAAGGATCACAATTTATTATTTTCTCTAACTTGAAATATCTGATCTGAATATAATATTATACATGTTTATAACAAGCCATGACTTTTCTCATGGCTTGTTACTTGCTCACTTGGATGCTACTGTAATGCACAATTAAGCAGCACCAAAGACAGTTTAGATATGAATATGGTGCTATCCAAGCACCACACTGAGCTGCACTGTGGCTACACCCTATGCAGGGCCTTGCAAAAGTATCCAGAGGAAACCCACCAAGAACAGAGAAAAACATGCAAACTCCATGCACATGGCTTGGAAGGAGGTCAGGACTCAAGTTCCTGTAATGTGCAAGTGGTGCGTCAAGGATTTTCGCTGAATATTCACAGGAACGATATTCATGGCATTCTATAAAATGTTTGCACAATTCGAATGTTTCTAAGGTCTATGAATGATTTCTAAAAAAAAAAAGATCTATAAATTCCTTGTTGTTGCAGCAAAAAAAATCTGCTTGGCTGAATTTCACCGCCTTCCCCTGGGTCATGAAGACAAAAAACATGGTTTGTAGAAAACGGAATGATTGTATGTTACACAATAATTAGTGTGACAAGAATTTGTTTTTTATTTGAAGACCTTTTTTCGGTAAAGTCCTTAAGGCCTTATGGTGTTGCCACGGCCCAGAAGATCTCACAAATATTTCTAGATAACTTCAACATTTTTTCCCCATGTTCCCTCCATGTAATCTTTAGTTGGTTGAGAAAGGGCCATGATTAGGACAGAAAAAAGCTACAATTTGGGGCGGAAAGCGAAAGGCTGTGAGTCAGAGAAATAGACTAAAACTCAGGAGAGCAGCTAATGTTTAGTTGGAAGAGCCACGATGTGAGTGAGATAAGCAAGAAAACTAAAAAACAAAATAAAGGATTTTTTTTAACAACTTTTTTTTCATTTAATTTTAATTCATTAGTATGGAAAAGAAATGTATATGTAAGTGTGTGCCCTGCAAGGAACTGGCACCCCACCCCGTGGGGTGTATCCTGCCTCGTGGCCTAAGTGTCCTGGGATAAAGCAGTATAGAAGATAACAAGGCATATATTTTTTTTCTTTTAACTCCTATTTTTGACATTCAGAAAAACTGGTTAGCATGGACTGTTGCCTGGTACCTCTGGGGTTTGTTTGCATGGAGTTTGCATGTTCTCCCCATGCATGGTGGGTTTCCTCCTTTCCCCACAGTCCAAAGATATGCAGATTATTGTTCCCTAAATTGCCCCTAGTGTGTGTGGTATGTCTATGTGTGTGTGTGCCCTGCAATGGATTGGCACCTTGTCCAGGGTGTACCCTGCCTCGTGGCCTAAGTCTCCTACTATAGGCTCCAGGCCCTGTATACAGAATAAGCGATATAGAAGCGGAATATGAAGATGTTTAAACAGTCGCTCAAAATGAGCACATCAACGACTCCAGACCGCTAGAGGGCGCAGCTGACATGTTAAAGGAATAAAATCCCGTCTCTGAGTATTTCAGTTTCCTTCGCTTATATACGGAAGTAAACAATGACAAAGTCAGAGAAGCCGCAGGTTGTCCCTTATTCGTGTATGAAGTGAAAGTGTTTTAGGTTTTAAAGTGTTTTAAATCTAACCGCGATGGTCAACATCGGACTCCGGAAGGTCGACGACGCGCTCGTGGAGAAACATCCGGTGCGCTGGTTATATATCAGCAATAATAATGTCCTACTAATAAAACTTTAATAACATACTTATAGAAAACATCTTTTTACTCAGGGTTTACAGGACTATGCTGTCTGCCAGTCACGTGCGTTTATGAAAGGAACTGGAAGCTTCATAATTGGTTAGTATCTGAGCAAAATTAATTTAAATTCATATATATATACACACACTTCAGGAAAATAAAAATAGTATGATGTATATTATATTCATATACTATTAATAATAGTATCATATATTTCGATATATAACGTACAGCAAAAAAATTAATTAAAATATTTATACATATATAAGTTTTAACTTTTTTTTTTTTTTTTTTTTTACAAGTTTTAAAAGTATATATTTTTGACTCTGTATATATATATATATATATATATATATATATATCACAGATTTATATTGTTGCTCTCAAATTAATGTTATTGTTTCCATAGTAACAGCTAATACAGGAATTTTGGGCACACCTTCTAATTCACTTTTTTTTCTTTTTCTTTTCTTCAGTGATTTATTTTCTACATTTTAGAACAATGCTGGATATTTTTTTTTCTCCAAAACTATGAAATGACACATATGGTATTATGTAATTAAGTGACATCCACAATCAGTTGTTATTTTAGGAAATGAAGGTCAGCTGTTCTGGAACACTTCTTGCAGTAACAGTATTGTCAAGTGCATTTACAAAACCCATCAATCACCAGGATGAAACTGTCTCTCATGAAGACCTTCCCAGGAAAGCAAGACAAAAACTTACCTCCGCTGCAGAGGAGAAGTTAATTTAGAGTCACATGTTACCTCAGAAATCACCAATTAACAAACTGTACCTCAGATTAGAGGCGTTATGGAGGATTTACAGAGCATAAGTAGCAGATACAACTCAATATCAACTGTTCAAAGGAGATTATTGTGTATTTGGGACGACTTCAGCATTGTTTTACTCTCTATTGTAGAAAGAATTAAAAACCAGGAGAGACCATGGAATTAGAAGGTGTGTCCAAACTTATGAATGGTAGTATCCAAGAGTAAAATGATTGTGACTCGGAAGTAAATCAGTTTAGTTCAGTGATCACAGGTCTGACATGAGCAGATGAGTTACAGAGACAGATGACACCAGGAAGGAATGATTTCCTCTATCATTTCCTTAAACAGTGGTGATGAATTAGTCATCTGCTGAAACTACTCCTATACTTATCAGGTCTGACATGAGGTGTTGGGTATAAAATATAAAAATAAATATTCTGTTATATGTTTCGGGAAAGAGTCTCCAGTGTCAATTCTTTGTCACAGTCAGGTAAAATTTTAATTAAAGATAAGAATTTCTAATATTAAATTTTTATGTGTTTTTCCTTTCTCATTGACCTTTAAAGGAAAAATGTGAAGGAAGGAATGTTAATATCTACTGTAGGGTAAGTAAAAATAGAAAATAATTTATTTCAAGGATGTTTGTATTAAATATACCAGAAGAAATCTACAAATGTTTGCTAACTAATTAGTTGCACTTTAATAATAATAATAATAATAATAATAATAATAATAAAAAAATCGTGGTGAAAGAAAAAAACATCTTGGATATGTTTAATTATTGGAGAATAATCAACACGGAGGTGGTAAAAATAATTTATGTCACCATGCCAATGATTATGACATCATGCCCTTGAGGGGAATGTTCCTTGTTTTATGGAGATCATGGCTATATATGTAGATCCTTGGGAATTCGCAAAAACCACCCATATTTTTTTTTTCACATTGAGCATTATTTAAAACAGTCCATTAGTAAACATTATTTATACACAGGGGTGGTGTGGAAATATGTAGACATATGCAAATACACAAATAGGTCTAATGCATAGGGCCTTCTTTTGATCTATATTGTGGCAATTACTTTTTCACATAGGGCCAGGTAGTTTTGGACAGTTTTTTCCCTTGATAAATGAAATCATCATTTAAAAACTGCTTTTTGTATTTACTCTGGTTATTATTTGTAATATTAAAATTTTGTTTAATGATGTGAAGTGTGACAAATATGCAAAAAAAAAAAAAAAATCAGGAAGGGGCAAATTCTTTTAACAGCAATATATATCTATGAAATAAAAGAAAGATTTTACGTGTACATTGGTCAGAACTCACTTCTCATTCTATTGTAAAAAGATGAAATGACCATGGATTGAAAATCTTGCGGTGAACTAGATAAATTTTGTACAATTTTCTAATAATTAGTCACTAATCCAGTGGAAACCAATACCATATAATGTTGTCACACCAAACAAACATTTTGTTGAAATTACAGTTTAAAATAATTAAGGGGTTCATCTTTGTTGCTGGCAGACGTGTACATGGGCTTCAACCTGAAATAATAATAATACTGATTACATTAAAGCTGATCAGCTAATTTTTGACTTTAACCTAAGTTAACATAACTATTTGTACCCCATAGAATTGCTTAATGCTGTCCACCCTCTGAATGCTGAATGGTGGTTATGAAGCATTTATTGTCATCATCTCTTAAAATAGATACTGTGATATTTTGACATCCGTGCCATTGTTGTTTTCACTGTATAAACAATTCACTAAAATATAGTATTTTTAAAAAACAAAATAAAAACTAATATTATTTTGCATCTAATCAGAACTTATTTTACAGTTGCTGTAATAACCTTCAGCTCAGCTAAGAATTTATGAACGCACGGTCTGGAAAACACACTACAGTTTACAAAGAGTGTCTTGTATTTTCTTGTTGTTTCTGTCTGTTAAACAGGTACAGTGAGCATGTTTTTGGCACAGATAGCACTACAGAAAAGACTGAAGTATCCACTGAAGTGGAACCTTCTAATATCTGTTGGTAAGTTAACGTTCCATGTTACAATTTAATTCCTTCACACAAGCGTAAAAAGAAAACTTGTTGATGGGAATGATCACAACAACATGTAACAAGGTGAGCTAAAATCTAAAAGCTACTGACTTACATTGTGATGGAAAAAAAACACAGGCAAATTAAATGTATAAATTTATAAGCTTATGGTAATATTGTGTACATCTAATGGTATGGCCACCATGAATTAACCATTCCCCTCCAAAAAAATATTTACCACCAACAAGGTGCTGGCTGAAATCAAGGAGAAATGCCAACATTTGTCTTCCAACAAGATGGAGCTCCAGCACACTCTGTAGCCTTTATTGAGCGTCAGAATTGGCCAACAAGCAGCGTAGACATAGACTGACCCTGGTCAATTATTTCACATAGTTTCCATTGGAACAGAAAGTTTATCAAGTTAAAAAAACATCTGAAGCAATGGATTTGTGCTGCTTTGGAGGGCACTTTTGAAAGCCATTTTAAAATGGAGCAAATGACTGAATGGTGCAGGGATGAAAATGGTCACCACATTAAACATTTTGTCAAATAAAAAATAAAAAAAGCACCTGCTGCAGAAAAGTGGGTTTCAACTTTTTTGTGGTGGCTATGATTGATCCAGCGAGCTTATAGATTATTTTTAAATGAATGAATAAGGTTTGGTGGCACAATGGCTTAGTGGTTAGCACTGTCGCCTTTCACCTCCAAGGTCCGGGTTCGATTCCCACTTCTCTGGGCATTTAATGCATACTGTATATAAGCATGTTCTCCCCGTCCTTGGTGGTTTTTCTCTGGGTACTCCGGTTTCCTCCCACAGTCAGACAGATTAGGCTAATTGGTATTCCCAAATTGCCCATAGTGTGTGAATGAGTGTGTGTATGTGTGTGCCCTGCGATGGATTGTACCCCGCCTCGTGGCCTACTGCAAGTTTCCTGGGATAGGTTCCAGACTCCTGTATACAGAATATAGATGATGAGTGAGTGGATAAGGTTTAATTTTCCATTTTGAGTTATGCTTGATTACGAAATTGGGGCAGAACAGTTTTGTATATAAATCCTTTAATCGACACCAAAAGCTTTCACCCCACTCTTTTATTTTAAATGCAGTCTTAAGGAATAGTTCTCCAGACTTCCTGAAGGATTTTTTTTCAGTCCAGTCTCTGTACCTGAGCAGTTTCAAAAGGAATGTTTTTTGTTTGTTAAGCCACACAGTAACCTATAAAGCATTAAAGCATTAAAACATCTCAAGGCATGAACCGATAAGAAACAGGTGCAGATGACAGATGATCAGGCTATTATAGGTTATTAGTATGATGCTGAGTGGTTGGAACAGACGAGAGGGGAAATGAGGTTGCTGCTGAGGTTGTTATATAAGCAATTTTTTTATTGTATCTTTAGGCATTTTGCAGCCTGTCACGTTAAAACATTTCTTCACGTTTCTTTAATTTAATCTACATTATTTAAATTTAATTAATATGTAGATACATTCATGATGTTGCACATTTTACTTTTTATTAATTTTTTAAATTATGTAAATTCTAAAACTTTCATTTTATTTCAGTTTTAAATAATAAAAAAAAAAAAGTACTTTCAGACCTTGCTGTACAGAATATGCGGTAAATTTCTGTCTTGTTTCTGGAACTTTCTCCGGCAGTGACTTCCTCTGTGTTCAGCTACACGGTGACACGTCGGGAGACAGCAAAGTGCACAGAGCTGTGGGTTTTCCTGGAAAAAGGGAAAGTACCTGATTCCAGTCCATCTAGTAAGTATTTATCTGTACAATACTCTGATCAGAGTATGTCATTTCTGATGTCATTTTAAAGGAATATTTCACATTATCTCCTCATATCATAATTTTAATCCAAAATAATTTTTCATTTGAATCTGAGGTTCATTCTTCACGTCTCTACAGAATCATGTTTCTATTCTTGTTTTTACTGTTTTGATTGAATGATCTTTCACAAACCCTAATTATACATTTTTTTCAGAGGATGAGCTTCTAACTTCAGCAGCTCCAAAAGTCACAAAATATGGCGATACAATGGAGTAAGTGGGAACTGATGGTGTGATCAGCAAACAGAGTGTGTTACAGGAATTATAATTTGAGTTTATGATGTAATGTGTTCAAACTGTATATTATTCCTTTTTTAACATTCATTATTTAAATAAATGCTAATAAATATATAAACCCAGATACACCATGTTTTTTTTATTTGAGCTTTTTGTGATATTGCTGCAGTATTTATACACCTTCTTTGTCTATGATTAGGGATGGAACACACGCTGATTAGGAAAAATGCTAGAAAATGCGGTCATGTGACCCGAGATGCCAGTGTTGTCACTTCACCATAATTTCAAACGAGGATTTTTGAAGAAGCAAAATGTGTAACTTATTGTATGAGGGGTGTTCAAGTCAAACCGGGATTTGTGATGAAATTTCTCATGAGTGAAAGCGGGATAAAACCGGTTGACATTTACAGAAGATTTCAAGCCTAGTATTGCGAGGAGATTCTTAGAATGGACTGTTAGAATGGTAAAAACACACGAGTGGTGCAAACATTTTAAAGAAGGCCAGACGTCGGTGAATGACTTGTTGCCAACTTGCACAAGAGACACATCCATCTGGGGGAACTGTACACACTAATTATTGACCAACATCACTTTACAGGACTTGCTTGGGAGTTATTTTCACATCCCCAGTAGAGTCCAATACAGTAAAGTTATAGAATATTTTAAGACTAAACGGAACAAATTTTAGCTGTGAAATTAGAGAACATGTAAGATCATCTAGATTTATACATGAAAGCATGATCCGAGCTGTATTTTGGACTTCTAAATTTTTACATACAAATTTTGAATGGTTATGTTGATGTACAGAATTTTTATATAAATTTGATGCATATCATTTAAAATACATGAAAAGTGCACAGGGGGACAATAGAAAGGTTTCAATGTGGCCTTTTGAGTTTTCCTAAACATAATGAGTGGAAGATAAAGGTCAGACATATAGAAATACAGAAATCAAATTATTGTTGATCTTTATGTTTGGTATTTGTAATGTGTTTGTAGACCAGTAGTGATCATACAATTTGCATTACATTAGCTTATTACTCAGTAGTTTAAAAAATATTTGTCTTAAACCTTGCTATTAATTAATAGTGAGTGTTATTCTATAACTGCAGTCAAAATGTGTGGTTGGGTACCAATGAATGTTTTGAAAATTTGGGTACTGGGTTTACCACCCGAATTGGGGCATTTATGACCAGGTCCGATTTTCCCTTTCTATTTAGTCACTATGCCACATCTGAACTACAAATTTATTTTGCATTTACATATGCTTTATTAATCATTAATTATTAATTAATGGGTGATAAACATTAATTAATGGGTTATAAACATTTACAGCAGTTTAATTGATAATTGTTAGCCAGTTTCAGATTGTTGCAGTGAACTAAAAAGTGCTGCTGTTGCTGGTGTACAGAAAAGGTAGCATTTTTTTTTTTTTTTGCATTTATAGAGCAAATAGAAGCTCAGCCTTGTTCATCTTCACAGTACATTCCCAACCATGATGAAGTTCCTCCTCAGGGGTTCCTGACCAAATTCATTAGATGTAAAGTTATCATGACTTCACTAAATCAGCCAGAAATAGTACCATGGTATGCACACACTCACACAAAACACAAATTTCTGATCTCAGACATGTATTATTTATAATACAAAAGTAATACAAAAGTTTAAGAAACATCTTTTGCTTCAGGAAAAAGATCCAGTGGTTCAGAGTCAATGTATTTTGAACCAAGATCTATATTTTAAATCTATATTTTTAATCAAGACTACCCTACAACGCCACCATTTTGGTATCTTTAAAATGCCTTTGAGTATATACGAGAAAAATTTGACTAAGAACAATGTCAATGTACAAAAATTTGTAATAGCTCCATGGAAAAAAATAGAAAATAAACAGCTAATTGTATTTTGTATAATCTGAACCACTGGAAAAATACATAAAATTGTAGATAAAGTTTTTACTGCGCTTAAATGTCCAAATGGGATTAGAATATCACATTTATGATAGATTTTTTTTCAGTGGAAGAGTGAAGATAGAAAATAAAAAGTCAGAACCAACTGATTTATTACAAAAGAAAAACACTTTAATACACTTTTTCTAGCCTAGAGTAATCTAGATGTGTGAAAAATCCATGATCGTTTCAAATCTGAAAAAGTTTCTGTCTTCACCTAATTGCACAGCGAGTCTGAAGGTGGGTGAAGTAAAAAAGATTTGGGAAAACAAAGGCCCCTATTTTAGTCTGGTTGAGCAGAGAGACCAAAGTTCAGTTGGTGACAATGATTAGAAACCTTTTACAATTTACAACCTTTTACTTGCCCCATATGAAGTAATTACACACCTGCTTCCTATTTCAAATAGCAAAAAAAAAAAAAAAGACTTCAAGGGGTTAATTGTTTTTGTTGCTTTGTTGCATTAGGATTTTATAGAACTTGTTAAATAATTTTGACCATTGCATGTAATGTCATGTAATGTGATTTGTTGGCCCTTGTTTATGCTAATACAAAGTATTATTTATAATACAAAAGTAATACAAAAGTTTAAGAAACATCTTTTGCTTCAGGAAAAAGATCCAGTGGTTCAGAGTCAATGTATTTTAAACCAAGAAGGAGGTAAAATGAAAGAAAAAACAAGGACAGGGTATGCAAATTTGTGCATGATTTAGCTTTGATGTTTGGACCTGCAGTTAAAAGTGTGCTTGCTTGAAAGATTGTGAAACATTCAACAAAAAGACCTGCATGAGATCTTGCAGAAAAGTAATCATGCATGAGGGCTCTTTTCTTATGAGGAGCATTAGCCTTGGAAGGAAAATACCAGCGCGATGCTTCCTCATCAAATTCTAGTCGTGTGGCTTTATTGTATATGTTTAGCATTTATTAGGACCTGCTTTATCCTGGTCAGGGTCATGATGGATCTACAGCTCAGGATCGAACTCCAGACCCTGGAGCTGTATGGAAGAATCACTACCCTCTGTACTCTCCCACTGTGTTGCCAGAATTTAATCTGCAACTGTGTCAATGAATTGTCACAGCTTGAGAGCTGAATTCTATTTCAAATCACTATTAATTGTGAGCTGGTCGGGTAGTCATGTTTACCCTTCTGTTCTTTTTATATTAGATTTTTTTTTTAAATGAAAAATATCCCGTATGTCAAAGATTGCAATTTACGTGTTTATGCCTTTACTGTATATTGTGTATATGCCTATTCCTTGTTATATTTTTGTACTGTTATATTTCTAAGGAATGTCTAACATTCTTTTATTGCTTCCAAGCAGTCTAACATGAACCTTATTTTTTCCACTTCAAAATTATAAAGTGGATGCACAAGCACTCAGAGGTTTGACTCTGATTTTATTGAGTCAAGCACAGTCAAAAAGGAAAAGGAAGATTTTTGTTTCAGCTTCAGTAGAAAAACAATTATTCTACAATGTTGTTGCTAATTATGGGATATTAATTTACATTTATATTTTGAAAGTAAATAGCATGCTGGTAGAGCAGGTATCGTTGACGCCCCATAGCTCCAGGGCCTCAGTTTGAACTCTATTCATGTGGAGTTTCTTTGCATGGTTTCCCCACATATGACTGGAATTCATTAGAGTTTTTCTGCATATGAATTTGTGTATATGGTGTCCTGGTATATTCCTGCTTCACACCCAGTGTTCCTGGGATGGCTGTCTGATCCAATGTGTCCCTAAAAGCCGGCAGAAATTTAAAAAGGCACAAATGAAAAAAATGCCTTTTTTTTCTAACTGCATGCATGTAATTCTAACCTTATGAATGCTGCTCTGTGGGAAGTATGTACTGTATGTAAGTCTGGTCTGTAATTTATGTCTGCTTTAGGTATTCGAAAGATTGTATGATGAGTTCAGAGGTCATGATTACGACATAGCATGCGTTCTAGTGCTTTTGGTAAGAAAGAATAAGTCAAATAAATGGTTTAAAATTGCCAAATTACCACATAAATCTGATCAGGTAGGTGTGAATTTTTTAACCCCAATTAGGAAAGAAAGGTTCATAGTAAAAATGCAAGTTCCCAAACTGAATTACGACATTCATTTACTTGGGAAATATGCACATTCTGCATATCCTGTTTAACTTGTACATTTAATTTATACATTTTATATTTTTCTATTTTAATATTTTTTTTCTATTGCAACTTTGTAAATCGGACATATTTTTTTATTTTTAAATTCATGTTCCTCTCTGTGCAATTTTCCCTTGCAGTAAAATCCTTCTATCATTCTGTCTTTCCACTCTACCCTACCTTTATTTTTAGGTCGTATAAGCATTTCACTGCATGTCATAATGTGTATGGTATGTATGGTATGGTATGTGACAAATAAAATTTGAATTTGGTATGAGGTAATGGCAGCATCAAGTCATTACAGAGTAATTTCAATAAAAAAAAATAGATGTGTTACAGTACTGAATGAATGAATGATGTCCCATAGATTGCATGATAAAGTGGCCACTTCTGTATTAGCTGACTTTTTCACATTTTACATAACTTCAGTATTCCTTCTTAGATTACATTGCACTCTTGTTAGGTCTGATATTACTTAGCAGCCAAAAAGAGATTAAAATGTGTTTCTTTGAGAAAAAAAGGTGAAATATTATGTTTCATAGCCACCTGGAGACTATACTACTGCCAACTGCTGTTCAAATGCATAAAGAGCAAAACTCAAACTCTGATGCTTTTGTAGCAGCCAATCAACACGAAGCGCTTGAGCGAGCAGCCAATGAGAGCGTCGATGATCAACCGTTCAGGGGCGGAGCTACGGGAAAAAACTAAAGTGGTAGAGAAAGTTGTTCGGATTTCGAGGGAATTTCTGGGAGAAAGAGAGACAGAGAGGGGGAAAAACTCTCTGTGTGGTAGGAAAGTATCCAAATAATGCGCTTGATTTGATTCCTACATGACTCACAGTTAAAGCGATTTGGGGATTTCAATCATTTTTTTATTAGATCCTGATGGCTTTGATCGCAACAGACCCAAAGGAGAATAAAACAAAAGCTTTAATGCAACCCCAGGACGCAGAGTTCACCACCGAGGGTTTACCCAAAGCTTTCCTTCACAGCCTGCGGACTTTGTTCGACATCTTAGACGACGGAAAGCGCGGGTATGTGCACATCTCGGAGATCGAGAGCCGGTGGCAGGGCGCGGAGACGCACGAGCTCCCCGGGGGCGTGCTCGAGAGCCTGAGGCGCCTCACTCCGCCGCACGGCTGCCTCACCTTCGAGCGCTTCGTCACCGGACTTCGGCACTCCATCCTCTGTCCTGAGCTAGCGCAGCCTGCGAGCCGCGCTCCGAAGCAACACGTCCATGCAAACGGATTCAAAGTGCGCCCTCTGGGACCGAGCAACGGGACTAACCAAATCCGCGCGCGACAGCTGCATGACAGCAGAGGCTCGAGCGCGTACACGAAACCGCGCGCGAGCGATTCCACGTCGTACGCGCATCCCGGGGCTCAGCCGTGCACGAGGAGCGGCAGGAGCCTGGAGCGCGTTCACGTGGCGCCCGATCGGTCCGAATCGGGCCGCGTGGTGGGCAGAAAGGCGCCGCCGCAACAGCAACCAGCGCGCGTGCAGTCTGTCGAGTCCATCCCGGTCGAGTCTTTTCACAAGACGAGTAAGTTCAAAGTGCATTTGCTTGATTAATTGGTTGATTGATTAATGCATCCTACACCCTACTGATGTCATCACACTGAGAGATAGAAATAAGCTTCAGTCCCAGGGTCCTCCTGACTAGGTGGATATGGGGCCTCTCCAGAAAGCACTGGTTATGAGTTTGAATGGGATGTGAGTCCATCTCAAAGCATCATGCACAAAAAATGTTTGCTGAAAATCTACAATAAACTTGGTATTCAGGCGGCATGGTGGCTAGTGGGTAGCACTGTCGTCTTGGACCTCCAGGTTACAGGTTCGAGTCCCACCTCTGGTCTGTGTTCATGGAGTTTGCATGTTCTCCCTGTGCTTGGTGGGTTTCCTCCCACAGTCCAAAAACATGCAGACTAGTCCACTTGGTGTTCCCAAATTGTGTATGTGTGCCCTGTTATAGATTGGCACCCCTTCGAGGGTGTACCCCACCTCGTGTGCTAAGTCTACTGGGATACAGGATAAAGCGGTATAGGATGAGTGAGCTAGCTAAATATATATATATAAAATAAATATATATGTTTATTAATTTCCAGCCAAATATCCTGTGTATGCAGCCAAGTGTGAAACATATTTACAATAAAGTTATGTAATATCCTGAAAATCTGTGTAGGATTTGGTGTGTAGGTCTGGGGTGAGGTCAGCTTAGCTGAATTCTATAGAGAGAATTCTATACAGTACACAAGAGAGACATTCACATCTACAGGTACATCTGTTTTTGTGCAGTAGGTAGAAACCTGGGAACGAAGAGGAAACCCAGATAAACAAGAGACCACTTTATAACCAAGGAGGAAGCGCTCTGGTCTGTTTGTTTGAGGGAACAAATTGTACAAACCATCCCAGCCCACCAAAACCAACCTACTTGGCAGTATCACATGATCAGTTAGTCATGTCTGAAAAATCTGATAGGATTTTATTCGAATCATCGTTCCAGATCACTGCTTGTGAGCGTTCATCCAAGTTAATTCGTGTTTTGACTCCCTATCCTCCTCAAATATCTGGAGATATGTGCATGACATTGCTCGGGGCGGTGTACAGTAATACCAGGCCTTAGCTGTTACATCACAAGCAGGGAGGCTGCAGATCAGGTCTGGGGTGAGGTCATTTTCATTCCTGCATGAACTGGTGGATCTTGAGATTGAAATGGTTGTCAATGCAGGAAAAATGACAGCAGTAAGGAATGTGGTGCATGGGTGGGGTAGTGTGGGGAGGGGGATAAATCCTGAGCTGTGTTTTTTTTGGCAAATGAGCAGCTATTTGTTCAGTTACAATAAACTTATCCACCCTAGAAAGTTTTTTTTTAATCCTTAACACTTCCTTTACACATCCTCCTCCTACATTTCCTCTTTATCTTGATTTGACACACACAAGGGGCTGGGCAGTCGAACTTGTTGGCACTTGTCTTGCACAAATGATACCTTCTAACGTCTGAGAAACTTAGAGTCTGATCCAGAGTAACCTGTAAAACGTAATGAAAAAGTCTAAGACGAATGGAGGATTATCTGAAGTTTTTTAATGTATTTATTTTTTTTACCGAAGAGTCACACCCTGTACTCCCCCCAGCTTGAGCCATTTGTCAGCAGAGATTAACATTTGCACTGTTAAGCATTTGTTATGTGTAATTACCATGGGAAGAGACTTCCCAGGCCTGAGGTGTTGGCACTAACGTTTTGGAGACGAGTTCATGAAGTCAATATTACAGTACGCAGGATGATCCCGTACAACGGGAATAATTATTAGTGAATAACTAATTACAAGCAATGCACTTAATTTATCTATAATTAGGATCAAACTGATCAACCTAAATATGTGGGAAGTTTGTTTCCACCACATATGAGGAACATTGCACAAATTTATCAGTTAAAAAAAAAATTTCAATTAAATACAGCATCACTCAATTGTGCCTTTAATTATAGAGCCTTATCACATTTTTGTTGTGTACTGTAACTGTGACTCTTGCATGATAAAACGTTTCAACTGAGTGATGTAACCTCACAATTCTGCGTAAAATTTATTGCACAAAAAAGCATTTTTATAAATCGATTTTGAGATTTTGAAGGGAAACGGAAATCATACCTTTACTCTCAAGCTCCTTAAATGATGTTTAAGGATTGAGCCTTAAAGCAAGATTAGCTCCATCTTGTGGCACTGAGAGTTAGAAGCATTAGAAGAATGTGCATCAACACGCCATCCAGAAGCTGTTACAAAAAAAAAAAAAACCTAAATGAAGTCTTTTCTTTTCTTAACCTCAGGTCAGCAGCAGGGTGAACGTGTCGGCCTGCCTCGGTCACAGAGTGAGACAACTACGGGTTTCACTGCGAACAGGCGGCACAGCAGGGGCCGAGAAGAGCCGAGACGTCACACCATCACCAACGGGGTCGACTATGGAAGGGTATGAAAGGAGCAAAGCCAAACTGGTTCACACTCTCTGGTTTCCATTCTAGCCTTCAGCAGAGAGAGACAAATGATGAATAATGCTGCACTTTGGGTTTGAATAGAACTGGTTTCATATTTAAAAGAGTATTTAATAAATCAGATTACAACTGTTCCTTCCCTAAGAAAATTATGGGCTGCTCTTTGACACATCTTAAATTTATATTTAATGACTTAAAACACCCACGAGTCACCTTTGGGTTGAGAATGGTAGAGTGATTAATAGTATATAAAAACTATTATAAATAGTTTATAAAAAAAATTATTTTGGAGTCACCACACAAAAAAGAATCTCGATTCATAACTAGATCAATTATCTCTACTAGTTACCGAACAAAAGGGATGGTATCTCCTATAAGTAACCCTATAAGTACAATATTATCATGATACCCAGGTGCCGATTAAGTTTGTATTGCGACTGTGTAAGTATCACGATTTGTTTTAAATATTCAAATTATATATAATTTTTTCAATTTTGTTACAATTCCAAGCAAACGTAGCAATTTATTTGCTCCCTTCTGCCAATGTGTGAATAGTTTACAGTGCACCACCTGTAGGATTACAGCAAAACTATACCATTTTACCACCTCAAACGCAAGCATACTAAAGCAATCGATTTTGGGGTTAATGCATGAATTTCCGCCCAAAATAAATGTGACATGTAACTGAATCGATTTTCCCCATCACTATTGAATAATATGAATAAATGCATTAAGCTGAGACTTAAAAGGCTTATTAGATTGATTGATTGATTGATATTTAACATACTGTACATGTAGTACTTACCCTAGGTACTGTATAATGCATTGAGTTTTGGGGTCCAAGCACAAATTGTGCAGATTAAACTGGAAAGAACATGAAATATGAGACTTGCCCTTTTCTACTCAGGTAAGCCTTATTTGCGTGTTTGTGGCATTACAAGCCAGAATTTAGCATTTGCATTCACATCTTAAAAAACATAAGGGTGTCTTTGTTATTCCATTTGGTATTTGAGGCAGTTTGCATAATAAGCAAGATTACAACAAGTCTTTACACTCACTGGCTTAAGACATCTTTACACTTTGTGTCATGAATAAGTATTAATGTGCATTACAGGTCTATGAATATGATTATGGAGATGACAATTTTTGTTGGCCAATCAGCTTTCAGCAAGCATTTGACATACTGTAGTCTCACATCTCCAGGGTTGGGGGTTCGAATCTATAGTCTAGCCTGTATGTTTGCATGTGTGCTTAGTGGGTGTCCTCCTTTACTATACGAGAGAACATGGTGTATGGATGGATGGATGGATGGATGAATTAATGAATGGATGATTACCATGAAATTTGAATGGCATGACCATCTACTGTACCTGTCCTCTAGTTTTACATGTAACCTTACACAAATTGGCTATTGGGCTCGGCAAAGAAGTGTTTGGACTCAACACTTTTTTGAGCTTGGTTTATGTAACGGACCTAACTGATGTGTTTAATAAAAAAAAATAAAAAAAAACAAACAAACTAAAGACTTGCATACACTTTCCATCTGTAATCTTCTTTTACTTTTTTAGTCTCCATAGTTTGATCTGAATATTATTAATCCCTAATAACAACATGATAATTTGGGTGACATTGTGCAAAGAGTTAAACGTTCTTGGTTGTAAAAGTACAAACAACAACTCAAAACTCTTTTCCGACTAGAGCTGCATTATCCATGACCACCACTTACCACTCCCCTTCTTCATGACACTTCCCCCTCCCCCTGTTCCCCCTCCCCTGGTGTGCGCTGCTCCCCTCTTCCAACTTTCATTTCTGTCCCCTCACTGTTTCTGCCTGTCTCGGTTTCTCGCTCCGTGTTTGCTTTTCTTTCCTTTTCCGTCCGTCCTACTCTCGACTCTTGCGTCTTCTGCTGTCCCCAGTCCGTCCGCACCCCTCCCCCCTCCCCTCCTCCTTCTTTCTCTCCCTTTTCTCCCTTCATCCCCATTCATGGTGGTGGTGAGCCGGCTCGGGCCCCCGGGCCTGGGAGCAGGCGCAGTTTGGGCTGCCTACACCACCGTCTTCATCCCCCTCAGCAGCAGCCTGTACTCCAGCAAAGCCTCGCACTTTTTTTACTGGGTGAGTGAACGAGTGCGGGAGCGAGATGGGTGAAATAGAGGCGGAGTGATGATGGATATGGAGTCGCACCAGTGTTGTTGTGGTGGGAGCATGTTGATGATTAACTTAAGGAGGGTCCATCGTACTTCTTGGATACTCTTGACTTCGTCCTTGGGATAAGACCTGGATGTCTGCTGCAAACTCGTGTTTGTATGTTTGTATGGCCAAAATTGGACAACCTTGAGAAGTATTTGGCCATGTCTTTAAACATATCTGTTCAGGTATCACATGGTAGTTAAGTTATGTAATCCTTTTTGCCTTTTGATATCCTTGGAATAATGACAAGCGAGAAGATACATGCGTTTTAGTTGACACAAATTCCCTGGAAAACAAGACATTTTTAAAAAATGATGCAAAAGGAATGTTCACGGTTCGACTTTAAGGTCATTTTTGTTTCATAAACCTAGAAAAGATACATTTCCATATTTGGAGTTTCCAAGATGGTGTTCTGACTCCAGTGACTGTTTGTAGATTTCCAAGTTCATCGTTGTTACAATGGAACAAACCAAACCTGTTTCTCTTTTTTTCATCCACCCACGTATACACATTTAATGCACCTTTAAATCATGGTTTGCTCTGCAGCCTGTCGTGCAATTGCTCAGTGTAAACTAACTTTGAAGGTTTCTTTTTGAAACAGTCCTGCTACTCTAATGCAGAACCAGAGCGTCTCCATTCCATGTCCGTCTTTCTCTTTGTCGGTCCTTGTTGTGGTTTGTCTGTAATGCCGTGAACTGTGCGATTGCCTCATGGTGTCTGAGCCTACATTGTTTGTAATGTTGCCTGCGCAGCTCCCCCCTTTAACAAAGAGGATTTAGCCCACACACAAACACATGGCCTGACCCACACCTCTTCTCTTTAGTTCTCTCTCTCTCTCTCTCTCTGTCTTTTGCTCTTCATGGCGTCCCTTTGGTCCCATTCATATGAGGACTTGGCTGTTGAAAAGGAACCGCACTTTGTATGCATTTGTGCAGCAGAGCCAAACTCACCCTGCTGTTTTCTAACACAGTGATCCATGTTTTAAATTCCGTAAACGACCTTGAAGGACTTTTTTTTTTCTTTTTGGATCAAGTTTTCCTTATTTTTATAAACTGTGTGGTGTGTATGAGTATTAAGGTTGTAATACCGTTCTGAGTGAACTAGTACATCTAGTATGCTTGCTTTAAAGTGAATATGGAATTTAGGGTGGTGTCTATGGAAAGCTAATGGACCGGGAAGTGACTTTCTGAATGATGTTTCTTTAACACGACATGCAACCGCAGTTACCCAGAGCCAGGTTCCAGGTTTAAGGGATTCCGTCCTTGGCCTACAGAATAAATCCAATCTGGATCGTCATCGTGACGTACTGTTATTTTGTTATGCATGATTCATTTTTGATACTCGCAGCTAAAGCTTAACCTGGTGGTCATGTGATTTACAGCTAAAGCAAATGAAGGAGCTGGAGCAGGAGAAAGACTCGCTGCTGTCTGGGCTGGACGTGGTGGAGAGAGCGAGAGAGTGGTACCAGAATCAGATCCACAATGTGAACGAGAGACAGAGGCTCGTCGGCCAGAGTGGGCATCACACTGTAAGTAACACAGAATAATGAGAATGCACTGTAGAATATTAGTGGCCCAATGACACTACACTGATCAGCCATAGCATTAAACTAGTTAAAGCTCAGCATTGTGTACTGTAGGTTCCCCCTTGTGCAGCTCTGGCCCCTTGGCATGGTTGCCACACCCCCATACTATCCCGCTACTGAATGCCTGTCCCATTCGAGCGATTTGAATTTGTTTGAGATATTATAGGACTGCATAATCTGTTTCCTTTGTCATGCATTTCGTTATTCCAACATGTTTATAATACAGTGGAACCTTGGATTACATAATTCGTATAATTCGTTCTGGAAGTGGGCTCGTATTCCAAAACACTCGTAAATCAAAGCAAATTTTCCCATAAAAATAATGGAAACTCAAATACTTCGTTCTACAGCCCCAAAAAATAAATACATAAAAATAATTAATACAGAATATAAAGTAAAAATAAAACAAATGAACCTACACTTTACCTTAAAAAAAAAGTAAAAATAAATCCCGAGAGAGAAGTGTTTCCGTTTATGCGCGCAGGAAATGTGTGTGTGTGTGAAGGGGCACAGTGTCAAATTACCCGCGCACACACACACAACGACAGACTGAAACAGAGAGGGAGAAAATGGGTCTTTAACCTCTCTAATGAGACTTTCTTTTGCTTTACACGCGCGCACACACATGTGTTATAAAAAACAGTACACGCGCGCTGTACACACACGCATACAGACACAAAAGAAAATATGTTTTACGCACACACACGTGGTCACAGTGTTATAGTAAACAGTACACGCATACACGGATGTTGATTATACCAGTGAGAGACGAGCACTAAGACCCAGCAGGGGAGACGATTACCCACAATTCTGCAGCGCAAGAGAGAGAGAAAAAACGTTGGCTCAGTTGTGATCACGTGACGCTCGGCGTCAAAAACAAGAAGCGCATGCGTGATACATGATACTCGATGCTCGTAAACCAAGACTTGCTCGTCTTGCGGAACACTTGCAAACCGCGTTATTCGCAATCCGAGGTTACACCGTACAAGTAAATCTAAATATTTTAAAATTGTAATTAATCATGATTAATCACAGACTCACTGATTAACTAGGTTACAATTTTTAATCAATTGAGAGCACTGTTATTTACTGTATAACTTGTTTATTGGAATTATTTACTATTAAATTGTTTATTGTACTAAACAAAACTTATTATTTTCCAGCATGCATGGCGCAAATCGTTTGAAAGTTTTTTAAGTGTTTAATGGTATTTCTAGACAGATGGTATTGATCAGATTCACAAGGTAAATGTGTACATATTTTAAAATGTAAAGCAGAATAATGGATCTCTTTCCACCACATGAACAGTTTTTGCTAGCATTATTGGTATAATGCTATAAAATTTAAGGAGACTGGATTTTTAGTCAAATGGTCAAAACGCAGTGTACACTATAAGCACATACCGCACAGCATTTCCATGTAATTGATGTCAAACTGCGGCTTAAATTGTATCTTCGTATTTGTGTCATTAGGATTTTCTAACAGAATCCAAACAGTGTCGGCTGAATGTCCTCCTACCCAAACTGCAAGAAGTGAACCGCTGCCTTAATGAGCTTATCTATTGCTCTGGAATGGTTAGTTGATTGACTTTATCTTATTGTATTCCCTGCATGGCAATTTTAAATTGAGTGTTTGACATGCCAGTATTTATTAGCTATTTGTGAATGCAATATTTCAATTCAGTTCTAGCAGCACAATCCCAACGAATTTGGAATGCGAGACAGAATAATGAAAGACAAATAGTTAAACAAACTGTATAAAAAACACTTAATGTTAGTCGTGTATATCTTAGATTTGACCATTTTAAACGAGATTCTTTTTCAGAAAAACTATGTGACAAAAATGTCTCTCGCTTTAGCAGTGTTCATTCTAAATATGTGAACAAAGGCAAAATATTACGCAAAACAAAACATTACCAGTTAATACATTTTTAAGCAGTTACATGTTTTTTAAATTGCCATTTCATTTATTTGATGAATTGTAAACATGATAAATATATCTATATCATGTTTCCTTGTCTCTAGCAGTCATTCCCCTCTCCAAGTACACAGGCTTCTGTCGTCTCCCCTAGCATCCCGCCTGTTCCTGCTCCTCCACAGGCCATCCAGAGGCTGAAGGACCAGAACCACCTTCTCGCACAGGTTCGACCCTTACATGGTTCACTAAATCATAGCAAATAATCGACTCTTATAACCATCTCAGGCAGACAAATCAGGCTTGATGGATAGGAAAAAAAACATTTGTACAGTATGTGCATTCATATTTGTGCACTGATTTATTTATACAGTTTCTAATCAAAGAAAAGTGGTTTATATAAATAAACATCTTCTAATATTCACTGCATTTTTGCCTGATTAACATCAAGTTAATTGTAATTACAGGAACGTATTTCATGGACATTCACCAACAGTGAATGAAACTATAAATGGATATAAAAGTATGATGTTAATAAAAATTTGAGTGATTGTTCCTATACTAGCATTATTCCTATAACATCTTAATTCTTTACATATTAAGTAATGAATTACTTATTTTTTCTATTTCGAGTATCTTTTACTAATAGCTGCTTGTGTTGAATTTGGCTGCAAACCCGAGTCTCTAAGCGAGTCAAGCTGTGAATGTTCCAAATAAATAGTCCGATGTCATTTATTCTCGGTGAGAAAAACAAAATCACTTTATCGTGACTCACTTTCCATTTTCTCGTTCCCGTCTCAGGAGGTGACGGAGAAGAGCGAACGCATCACCCAGTTGGAGCAGGAGAAGTCAGCTCTGATTAAGCAACTGTTTGAAGCCCGAGCTCGTAGCGCTCACGATAACAGCGTCCTCGACTCGACCTTCATATGAACGGAACGATGGGACCAAAACCACGACCACATTCGCATCCTCATCTTGTACTCAGCCAAAGGACTGCAAACACACCCTCAGTGCACCAGGCTGGAATTTGACTGTGACCGCTGCTTTCATGTTGTACTGATAAAATTTCTTTTGACTGCATGCAAACATTGCGAAGGTTAAATGCCACATATTTCTTTGCAAGCAAGCGCCACTCTGTGCTTCTCTGTGGCTTTCACATGAATGTTGCAACGTTCTGTGCACTGAGAGACGTTGACAGATCGGTGGCTTCCGGTCTGAGCTTGATTTGTATTTTAACCTCCTTAGAATTTTGTTTATTTTTTTAAATATTATTTTTGTATTTTTTCTTTCATTAATGGACCTAAATGCGATGGATAAGCCTATTATCTTTACACTCCTGAACATTTGGCGTTCTCACACTCTTGTCACTTTTGCCATTCTGGGCCTCATTTATTAATTTGGCTCGTTTACATAAGCATTTACATGGGAAATTTGGTACTCATGAGAATCTATTTAGTGCAGGAAAACTATGACACATAGTGCTATACTGGCCCCATTGTTTACACTGGCACTGGACCACATGGCTGTGTTGCAGTTATTTCTGAGGACATGCACAGTTGACACTCCAAAAGGCTGCAGGATACACATTGCAGCCATCTTGATACAAGTAGGCTGCATTCATACGGGACCAGCAAACTAAGTATTTGTCAGTGGCTCTGCCAGATTTTTTTGGGGAGCCTCTCCAGACATGATTTGTTTGGTTAATAAGTTGAACATTTGCCAGTGGTTAAGACATTGGACTATGGTTCAGAAGGTCCCAGGTTCAAATCCCATGACCGCCAAGTTGTCCCTTTTGGGCCCTTGAGTAAGGCCCTTAACGCTCAACTACTCTGATGTATAACGAGGTAAAAATGTAAGGCTGCTCTGGATGAGTGCCTAAATGTAAATGCATAACATCACTCCACTGAAAGTAAATGGGACGTGCCCACATTGTAGCATACCTGGAACCGTGTGAATGCAATCATATTGAAAAGCAAGCATAATTCAGCTTTTAAGCATTTTTAGTCGTTTCATTTTCAGCTTTCCGTGTGCCTTTTATGAAATTCTGTGGGTGCCACTTAATGTAAATCAACTGTGCTGTGAAAGCAATTGGCAGTGGCCAAAAATTAAAATGTTTGCGCACACCTTTACACAAAGATTGACAAATGAGGCTCATTGTTAGCATGATGAACTTTGCAAATGCCAGAATTTCTGCACTGAAAAAGGTAAAAATCGCAATTGGATAAGAGAAAGAGAGAGTTCGTTGTGATTTCCACATTATCACTTAACTACAGTAAGCTTCACGCCCTGATCAAGGTTCATTGACCCACAATTTCAACAAATGCCAGCATTTTTTTCACCCATTTTTATGTGAAGACTGTGATCTTACTGAAGACTGTTCTGACATACAGTAGGTGGCACGGTGGCGTAGTGGTTAGCACTGTCGCCTTGCACCTCTAGGGTCTAGGTTTGATTTCCGCCTCTGTCTTTGCATGATTCTTTGAACTTTGCAGGTTCTCCCTGTGCTTGGTTGGTTTCCTCTGGGTGCTACAACTCCATGGATCAAAGTGTATCTTTGATTTGTTTTTGTTTCTTTTTATATCGTCTATCCAGCTGCTACTTCTGGAATGTAAATGTGACCCATGGTGTGAATTGGTGTATGATGCTTTCACACCTGGGTAGTATGGAACCCTTTATAAGGTATCGCATTTGCACCAAACAACTGAACCCTGGTCCGTCGATAATAAGAATTCTCTTTTCAGATCAAACGTTTCTCTTCGTTTTAACCATTATGACATCGATTTAATTTTCAGCAGTTTCAGGTTCTGCATCCTGTTAAAGACGTATTCAAAATGAACCCACCTGGCAAGTGTTGATCTTATAGGTTTGACCATGAGTACATTTATTCAGTCTTGAATAAGCTTTTTAGTATATTATGATTTATTTGTCAAGACTGTAAAGTTATCTTCTCCTTGGTGTCTCCTTTTCCTGAATGGTTTTACAGCCTTATTGTAAACATGCAAACTGTATTTCTCACCAGTTTCTCATTATCCTGCTTTTAATACTATCAATGTTATATTTTATACGAATCAGTCGAAGGTGGTAAATCTGACCATTTTATTTGTTTAGAAGCATATTGATCTAGAACATTCTTTTTCCTGGTACGACAGCCTCAAAATTAAGTTGGCATACGACAGTAAGGTTATTTGCATGTGGGAGAGACTTTGAGCAAGTGCAAGATCCTCAAAGGAAGAAAGCGGTTTTATATCCGGTGTATTCTTTAAATGTGCACGCGGTCAACTTCATGTGGTGTTTTGCAGGTAGAAAAAAGTGTCCATGTCTGAAAAAAGTGCTGTCTGAAGGATCATCGTCTGCGTAGAGAATGAATTGTGTACTGGCATGTATTACTTCTTGATGGATTTGAATGGGCTATCAAGAGTTCTTTGGATGATTCTCTTCTCTAGATTTCTGAAAGGATCTCGAATTGGAGTCATCTCTAAAATGGTGCTCTGCTGTAAGGTTCACCCTTTTTTTAAACTAAACATAGTTAAATATGGACTTTTAGGTAAAAAAAAAAAAAAAAGGTTCCTGGATTGAGTGAAGGTGAAGGCAATGGTGACATGAGTAACCACTTTTTACAACTGTGGTGAACTGAAAAACATCTCGGACTGAACAACATGGGCTACATCAGCAGAAGATTACATTCGCTTCTTGGGCCTTTTGGCTAAGATCAAGTGTAGTGTCTGTTCGTATCAGTTTGACGTCGGATATGTCCCCTTCCCAGGGACCATATATTAAGCAAATTTGTGGAGCAGGGAGATGGAATAGTGGCTTGCTTTGTCACCTCTCTGCGACGACCTGGTATTACAGTATTTCCGGAGATGTTGCACCTTCTGTTTTGAGCCAGTGGGTTGAGGCTCTTGGTTACTGATCAGAAAGTTGGTGGTTCAAGCCCCAGCTCCACCAGGCTGCCCTTCTGGGCCTTTGAGCAAGAACCTTAATCCTGCCTGACCCTGTGCTCTGACCCCAGCCTCCAATCTGGAATATGCAAAGATAATTTTGCTGTGCAGTAATGCATATGTGAATGATGAAGATTTGAGAAAGATGTTTGGTCACTATAGCCTCAAATTCCTGTCTTTGGTGACAGAAGTGGAAATCGATGTAGTCTTGTGTTTACCTTAAGGTTTGAAGTGTTGAACGATCTGAGCTGAGCACCATTGTAAAAAGTGGTAATTTGGGCTACTATAGCCTTCAACTCAGCTTGACCTAGTCTGATAATTCTCCTCTGTTTACACTTTTCACCTATGACAGGATTTGTGCTCACTGGATGTTTTTTGCTTTTTGCTCCATTACGTATAAAATCTAGAGATTGTTGAAAATCCCAGAAGAGCAGCAATTTCTGAGATGCTCAAACCAGACCAGAATGTTTTACCATCCAGATGTTTAATGTGAAGATTGTCTGAACCTCTTGACCTGTATCTGCATGATTCTTAGCATTGTGCTAAAAAAAAATAATTGCATGAGTGAGCAGGTGTACCACTTTTTAAAATAAAATGGCAGGTGAATGTATATTTGAGTGTATGGTACTTTCTTACATAACCACTAACTAAGTTATATTATTCCATCCATCCGTCTAGAAACCTCTGTAGTCCAACTAGGGACCGTGGAGATCAATAGTGACCACTGTATTTATTCCCATTTTTACGACCATGGTAGTACCTCTGTTCAACATTCACACACTATGGGCAATTTGGGAACGGTGAATTAGATTAGTGTACATGTCTTTCGACTGTGGGAGTACACGGAGGAAACCCACCAAGCGTGGGGAGGGCACGCGAGCTACATGCGGACAGACTCCGCGGTGGGAATTGAACCCGGACCATGGAGGTGCAAGACAACATTTTTTTAAAATGAGAAATATAAAATTGAGAGTATATACCAGACACCAGGTCACGTTTCATAAGATGCAAATATATTTATCCAAATGATGCCTGATATTTGGCGCCTGATACTGGATACCTGTCAATTGATTAGCAAATTAACTAGGACGTGGCACCTAATGTGTGGATAGAGATAAGCCACATGGTTTGTTTGGCAAACAATGTAAATTCCTGCGTTAAATATCCTTACTACATTCCCCTAAAAAGATACAAGACTTTGTAAGTAAATCAGTTAATTTATAGCATTTATAATATAGATGAGATAGAAATAAATGTGAACTGATTATACAGTGGGGCACTATCGCCTTGGATTCCTGCCTTGACAACAACAAATGAGCCAAGTGAAAACATGTCTCACAAGTGTTGCTTGGGGCTAAGTGAGAAATAAAGCACATTGAAGTGTGGTGGTATAGATGAATACTCACTGACAGGATGGTGTGATTAAGAAGAGGTCTTTGACCTACAATAGGATGCCCTGAAGAGTTTCAATCCTCCTATACTACAGCAGATTATCAATGATTCAAATTATTGATTCATTAATAAAAGACTTTATGAATACTGCAAAAATGTCCCACTTTTTATAGTTTCTGCGATTGATGTGGAGCATCCAAAGGCTAGGTTACATTATGGCATTTGGCAGATGCCCTTATCCAGAACGACTTACATTCTTATCTTATTATACTGGCTTTGGACATTAAAACTGAAACACTGGCCAATTTAGTGTTGGAGGTCTCATGGCTAAATTTGACCAGCCTGGTGGCCAATTCATTGATTGCACATTCCACCAGTAAGAGCAGAGTGTGAAGGGTTAATTAGCAGAGTGATAGCAGAGTTTTGCTCCATATATTGCAACGTACACAACATTATGGGTGAAATATCAGAGTTCAAAAGAGGACTAATTGTTGGCACACGTCTCGCTGGCGCATCTGTGACCAAGACAGCAAGTATTTGTGATTTATCAAGATGGTATCCAGGGTAATGTCAGCATACCACCAAGTAGGATGATCCACATCCAACAGGAGTACCTGTGGATGCAAGAGGAAGCTGTCTGAAAAGGATGTCCGTATGCTATCCCGGATTGTATCCAAAAAACATAATGCCACAGCTGCCCAACTCACTGCAGAATTAAATGAGCACCTCAACTCTCTTGTTTCAACCGAAACTGTTCGTCGGGAGCGCCACAGGCTATAGCCAAACCTTTGGTCACTCGTGTCAATGCCAAACGTTGGTTTCAATGGTGCCAGCAGCGAAAATCTTGGGCTGTGGACAATGTGAAACGTATTGTTCTCTGATGAGTTCACCTTCACTGTTTTTCCCACATCCGGGAGAGTTACGGTGTGGAGAAGCCCCAAAGAAGCGTACTACCCAGACTGTTGCATGTCCAGAGTGAAGCATGGGGGTGGATCAGTGATGGTTTGGGCTGCAATATTATGGCATTCCCTATCATCCCCTAATATTATGGCATTCCCTATCCCCAACTTGTCAATTTAAGTATTCAAATATTCATGGTCATGGCTTTTTCTGAGCATGTTATGAAAAATTACAAATAACAAAAAGTAGTACGTCCATGCAGCATCCTAAAACATTGCATGAATTGGACTTTAATTATGGTATTTAAGTTATATATAAATTGTGAATTTGTATCAGCTGAGTAACTCAGTAATCAGCCTGAGGTTGCTAACAAGACTCTGTGGCTATGGTTTTCTGTAATTGAACTGCATCAGGAGGTTAATATACACTCACCTAAAGGATTATTAGGAACACCTGTTCAATTTCTCATTAATGCAATTATCTAATCAACCAATCAC
>JAQQZT010000017.1:5433760-5462862 GCA_030068275.1 Clarias platycephalus
AATGATGGACTCTTTGAAGCATGTGGGGATCACCGACTGAGATAAAGAGATGTTGAATATCTCAGTGAACACAGGTGGATACGGCCTGAGATGCCGTCTGGTCCTGCTGCTTTCATCATATGGTTTGGCCCCCCATTTCCTGAGTCTCCTGGAATTAGCTTCAGGTCCCACGGCCCTGCCTACACAGGATAAACTGCATTGAAAATGAGTGAATGATCTTAGGTATCGACATTCCTTGATTCATCTTTCGTCATTGTTATATTCTGGTCAGGTTTACTGCGAGTGAAAAGTCTATCCCAGGAACATATGAGATGGGAATACACCAAGAATGGGATTTCAGTCCATCACAGGGTGAGCACTATTCACACACACATTCATGTGTGCACCTACATCAATTTTTTAAATTTGAAGTCTCAGTCTCTCCATAGCAAACTGAGTTCAGTATTGAACCAGGGTCCCATGTCACCCTTACATGTTGTACAGTATTGTGAAACAGACAGTAGCGCAGCGGAAATGCACTCGCCCTCTGAACCTGGATATCGCAAGTTCGGATACCGGGTGATGCCACAGCTGGGGACATGGAAAGAGCTTAGCCAATCAGCTTGGAAACAGATAGCAGCACTTTGGTCCTCCCTTGATTGGTGCTTGTAGCCTTAATGTGGGAGTGTGAATGATAGGTGGGAATTGGCTACTACTAAATTGGGGAGAAAATCCAGGAAAAGAAAAGAAAAAAAACAGACAAGGCAGGTTCTATTTAGGTAATTTCTTGATTCAAGAGGTAATGGCAGTAATCAGGCCTGGGTGTGACAAATGAAATTTAACTCAGCTGTCCAAAAAAAAATGTGGCTAATCATAGTTCATTCATGAAGTAGGAAGGGGCAATTACTTTTTCACATGGGGCCAGGAAGGTTTTGACAGCTTTTTTTGCCTGTAGAAAATGAAATCATCATTTAAAAACCTATATGATGATCTCAATTATTTAAGTGTGACAAATATAACAAAAAAGGAAGGGGGTAAATACTTTTTCATGGCACTGTTCTTACATAATGTGCATATAAATAGCATTGAATAAATTTGCCAGTAGCACGGGTGGTTAAACCGTCCATGTCTGAAAAAATAGACTGTAAGGTTTACGGGGATACTGTAAGGTTTTCATCTTCACTCCGACATTAGATTACGTTTTTTTTGTTAACAAATAAACTTACGAAGAATATAGCTGATATCCTGAGATACAGTTTTTTAAGAATCATATCAGGACATCTGCGTGTCATTCTCTTTTCCTGTCTATCATGCTACTAATGCAGAGTCATCTGAACATAACCCATGTGGCAACTTGGCCACATTTGCTTTGCGCAATATGATTGTTTTGAGTTTTTAGACTTTCCCCTTACTCTCAGTTCCTCATGACTCATTACTGCTTTAAAATGGACATTAGCAAAAATAAATCCTTCATTTGTTAAGGCTATGAGCCATGAGGTTAAGTCATCTGATCGGTCTACAGGATTAATCGTGGGTGTGCTGCCACGCAAATACCCCGCTGTGAGACTGGGCCCTGACAGGACGTGTGTTGAAATCGCACAAAGAGCTTTGTAAGATGTCAAGACGAGAGATCTGTGACTGGTTAAAACACTGACACACCAACTCACTAGTCGGCCTGAGACGTTGGCTAATCGTTGTAACTCTTAAATTTGTGTGTTCTACAGGAAGAGCTGAGGTGAGCACCAGCAGGAAATAAAGTGGGGATGGACCCGGATGTGGGTTAGATGAGGTGAACTGAGCTTGAAAATTTGTTGTAGATTCTGTCTATGGTGGTGTCATAAATTCTATTCATTTTTAACTGAATCATCTTTGGAAGGAATTTTTGTTTAAAAATTTGCAGTCGAGATAATAAAAAAAAATCGAAGATTATAAGAATCTACTCGTACATACATCCTCTTTCCAAAACCATCTTAACCTTCATCTGCCACTCCTTTTCTCTCTCTCTCTCTCTCTCTCTCTCTCTCTCTCTCTCTCTCTCTCTTGTTCTCTTGCTGAAGTGGTTTATTTGCAGCCAGGAAGTGGAACTATGCCTGTGTGACGCCTGCACAAAAAGTCATTGCAACGCACATCCGCTGTGCACATCTCAGAAAGGAGTAGGAAAGAAAACAGACCTGGGTTATGGCTATTAACTGAAGTAATTACGAAAAAGTTATAAAAGAAGGTGAGTCCGAGCCGGGTTGATTTGTTATGGTTCATTTCAATTACAATATACAGAGTTATAGCCTGTACTCAGGGGTGAATGTAGTAGTCTTTAGGCATGAAATGCGTTACACATGAGATGTACTTGACATCGATGAGGTCAATTTAAACATTTAAACAAGTATATCATTTTTAAATATATTCTACAACAGACTTATTGATCATTCATTATCAGCATCGCAGGCAACCATTGGACTTGGACCCCAATTTCATACTATATTCACTTTTACAACAATATCTACATCAACATATCATGATAATATATTTTTATTGTAATTGTCATTGTATTTACTTTGACCTTGTTTTATGTCCTATACTATATACAATGTTAAAACAGCATCTTGAAAGACCCGTGCCGGGGATACTGTAGGAGACGTGCTTTTGTTGACCTGGCACGTTTTTCTACATTTTTCTAGTTCCACTTGACTGTCGTTGGTATTTTGGTATTCAAATCACATGAGTTCGGTTTGGTTTTGCCCTTTACAGTGTCATGCCTAAGCGTTAAGGATTACGTCCACACAATGGGAAGGGATACAAATGGATTTATCTGTATGGTGTTTCTAAGAGCATTTACACAAGGAAATTTGATTTGTGATAAAATCCAATTAGTTCAGAATTTTCTGTTTATATTATATGAATGCTTCTGAATCTGTAATTATATATACTGTTTAGTCCATAATACAGAAAACTATTTAGTCCATATATACTGAATGTACTGTTCAGTCCTTTTGTGTTTTAAACACAAAAGGAAGAAAGCCACAGAAAAGAAATCCATAAATTATGACATATACGACTATTCAGTAAGGGACAAGTAATGGCATGTATGTAATGTGGCGGTGTTAGTGTATCCTATGGTAGCTGTTTCACTTTAGTAGAAGAGCTGCCATACTGGAAGATTTGGTGAACGCTGTATTTCGTCTAGTTTTAGTTTTCAGATTTCTGTAAGCTTTGCTTTTTTATGCCGTTTTGCGGGCGGGGCTATATAATGCAAATCATATATATAATGCAAATCATATACATAATGCAAATCTTACATAATTATATAAGGCATAGAATTTAACATAATTTAAATATCAATAAAGCTCTAGTGTTGTTTTAACTGGACTGCTATAATTTCATCTCCGTAGTAAAAATATGGATATCTGTAGTTGAAGGCGCTTTTAAGTATCTGATTTACCACTAATCACTCCTAAATGTTTGTGTGACCTACAGATGGACGCATGTTTTACTGTAATCACATAAAATCAGTTGCTTGAGAAGCCATGGAAAGCGATCTCATTCTACCTGCCTCGGATGATTTTACGTCAGAAGAGCCATATCTGGAAGCCAAGCTATACATAGAGAGGGTGGAGCAGGAGAATCACCGATGCCAGGAAGAAATCCACAGAGAGAGAACCCATGAACCGTTGGAGAAAGACGTTCCCGAACAGTTAGAGCATGGGGTTTCCATTACAATGTACCCTGTTAGGGTTCCCAGCATGCATTTCAGCTGCGCTACGGTACAATGGGATATGCCACAAATTCCTGCAGATGCTCCATCCAAAGATTTGGGCTCAAGTGAGATTAACTCGAGTTATGGGTTGAGTATGGACTGGGTAATCAATCCAGCCTTAGACATGCCATTGTTGAACCAGGAGGAAATTATTGATCCGGAACCAGAGGAAGAGCCAGGACAGACTGATGATGACGTGGAGCAAGAGCCTGCTATAACTGTAGAAGTCGACTCTTGCCAGGTATAAATTAGCAAAGTTCTTGGTGGCCATCTTGGAAATGCTCCATGGTGTCCAGTTTCTTCCAGACAAAAAAATTCTAAATCATCATTAAAATCCCATAAAGATTTTGTGAATAATTCACTTATAGTGGCTTCATAGCATTTATTTCAGGTTATTGTGCATGCACATTTCCATTGACTCTAGTTTATTGGTGCTTTATTACTGTACTTAAGTACATCTTTCACGTTTAATGATACTTTTTACTTTTACTTCACTACAATCTCCAATAAATATCTGTACTCCTACTTAACTATGTTTCTGCATGGCGACAAGTGTTTCAAATGAGACGCGGAGCTTGTTGTAGACACCGACGAAAACAGGACATCCACAATTGGAAAGTAGGGGGTTGGGGTGTGTGGGGGGTCTACTATGGAAAACCCTACTGTGAGCTAATGTAAGCTCTGTACATAGTTACGTAAATTTAAAGGTTACTACTTTTTTTTACATTTTTTTTTTTTTACTTTTCCTCTATGTACACGTAAATCTACTTTTACTTGAATAATATTTGCTCTAGGGGATTTGTATACAGTACTTTGCCCACCTCTGGTAATTGACTGGCAGGCCAATGAGAGAAGGCTGAATATCAAATGACTTTCTACTCCCTATATACTTTCAGTGATGGCTTTGCACTTTATGGCTACCATGTTGGTAGCTACAGTATCTCCATCCAAATGTGGGTAATCTGACTGTTACAGATTCTTGCTTTGTTGGTAAAATAAAACAAGACACATCATGTATACATAATGGATGAATCCTAGTCATGAATCAGCCAAAGTGATAGTTTTAAATAGATTATGCTATGGAACGTATGGCTAATCAGTTTTTACAGATACGACATGAAGCTACTCCACAACAGGTTATTGAAAACGTTTGGCTGCTGCTTTTAACATGAATCGCAAGCAGAAGTGGAATATGCCTCTTATGAGAATTTTCATAATATTAGTCCAAATTCATTGAGAAATGAATTTTTTTTTTTTTTGTGACTATTTAAAAGTTTAAGTTTAAAGATTCACATAAAAAGATGCCATTTTGAGTATTAAAACTCTCCCTCATTCATATTTCAACCAATGGCTTCCATACTGTTTCTGGTACTAGTCAAACAGGAAGAGTTGTGTGGTTTGGCATGTAGAGCAGCCACTCTTAATATGAGTACTGGTGAGGTGCTGTGATGAGACCTGAAATTGTTTCCATGTCTGCTTACTGCCTACAGTTGAGTGCAAAAGTTTGCACGCCTCATAGGTTTGTCTGTTTTATGTCAGATATTTCTTTTTTTCCTACAACAATCAAACAGTATTACAGTATGAAAGGACACTTCAATTGAACTCTTCCTTTTCAGACATGATTTGTTACAGACAATTGGTAACAGGTTTGGCCGGACGACTAGCCAAAGATTTGCCTAAAGCTATGACAGTGATTTTTCGCCCACAAAATATTTTGAATATTGCAAATGTGCTGATTTAAAGTCTGTTCAGATAATAAAAATGAGTTAAACCTTTTATTAACTTCAGCTTATTAAAGTAAATGCAGTATTTTAGAGAATAGGCAAATTTCAGACCTTATTTTATTTGAGTATTTTTGTGCTATGCATATGCTGACGCACAACTGAACCACGTTGTTGTGTTGTGGCTGTATATTGAATTTCCTTCTCTACTGGTGGGGGTATAAACTTTTGCTCTCAACTGCAATTTGAAAAATACTTTAGTTATATGTTTTCAATGATGTAGTCTCTGATGTATTTCCTGTGTGATCATTTCACATTGATCATTTACATATATAATCTGTATATCAGTCCATGTCTGTCTGTCTGTCTGTCTGTCTGTCTGTCTGTCTGTCTCTCTAGCAATATAATTTACTTATAATTTCTCGGTTCTGTTTATTTTAAAACCTGATATTCATTCAAGTGTGCTTCAGTTTACTGTGTCCACATTTCATGTTTGTTTTTTGCTTCTTACAGTTACCTGATCCACATACAGAGGTGACTGTTTGTGCGACACTATCAGACGAAGACGAACAGACACCATTTACAGGTAACATGCATTTTATTGATTCAATGCATCATGCATCACTGTCAGTTTGGTAAATATATTGAAAACATTATATACATTTGCAGTAGCAACAACGAGGAAGGGAAAAGGACCCATCAGTGGTGAATACTGAGCTTTTATAACACAGTACACACCTCTTGCTATGTGACTAGTGATGTCGCTTCCTGTTTTATTTATGTCTACCTGGAGGCATAAATGCACCCACTATAAATTTCCATTTAACTCTCTATTGGGCGGGGAGGTGGGGGAGAGTCACCACAGTATTACACACAGCATTTAAGGGTTTTTTTTTTTTTTTTGAACAAAGGTTTGCTGTTTAGGTCAATTTTATATTTAAATAACCCTTTTATAGTTTAATATAGTTTTATAGATGTTTTAAAATTTGCTTGATATTTGGGGTTATATTTTCAATGTTTACAAACATCCTTATTTTGAAGAATTATGGGAAGAATGCTTGGTTTTCCATTATAAATGGTTGAATAACATTGAATGAATAAAATTGGAACTAAGTAGGCGGCACGGTGGTGTGGTGGTTAGCACTGTCGCCTTTCACCTCCAGGGTCCCGGGTTCGATTTCTGTCTCTGTGTGCATGTTTGCATGTTCTCCCACAGTCCACAGATATGCAATTTAGGCTAATTGGCGTTCCCAAATTGCTCGTAGTGTGTGAATGAATGAGTGTGTGTGTATGTGTGTGTCCTGCGATGGATTGGATTGACACCCTGTCCAGATGTACCCTGCCTCGTGCCCTAAGCATCCTGGGATAGGCTCCAGGTCCCCGTGACCCTGAATACAGGATAAAGCGGTATAGAAGATGAGTAAGTGAGAGTGGAACGAAGTAAACGATAAACTTGAAACTAGCCTTACATTAGAATTTTTATAATTTTAAAACCAGTCAGGAATTTAGTATCCTTTGTGTGAAAGAAATTCGGAATAAATGCACAAATAATTCAAGACTTAACCAGGTGTGCTAGTTAGCCATGAAAAAAGGTAAATTGGTTTCCTGAGCCCAGGTGATGACTATTGTATATGTACATTGAGATACTCTGTATATCGTGGAATATTTATTTATTTATTATCATTTTTGAACTAAATTCAAAAAGTAAAACTCTTATATATTCAAGTTTCAGTACAGCGATGATTATGGCTTACAGCTCATGTAGATAAAAAAAAATAAAATAAGTATCTCATAATAGAGTATTTCATATTGAGTTTAAGGAAATTTGCTATTTATAGTGTATAAATACTGTGTAGCTCTAGGTCTAGTTCAGTATCATTTCACAATCATGGGGAAGACTGCTTACTTGACAGTTGTCCATAAGATGATCAGCCTCACCCTTCCTTGTAGGGTGTGATGGAGTCAGTGCACACAGACTTTTTTTCAGGAAATGTGCTACAACTGTTGCATTGCTTGTATCAAGCCACTCCTGATCCAGAGACAATGTGCAGGAATATGTTACCTGGGCTAAGGTGAAAAAAGAACCGAACGATTGCTCAGTGGTCCAAAGGTCTCTTTTTAGTTGAAAGTAAATTTTGCATTTAATTTGGAAATCAAGGTCCCATAGGAGGAGTGGAGAGGCACTGGGTCTGAATTTCCACAGTCTGTAATGATTGGGGTGTCATGTCATCTGCTGATGTTGGTACACAATGTTTTATCAAGTCCAAAGTCACAGCAGCTGTCTACCAGGGGATTTTAGAGCACTTCACAGGTCTTTCTGCTGACAAGCTTTATGCAGATGCTGGTTTGCTTTTTGTGCAGGGCTTCCAGCCAATCATGGGTATCAGGACCGCCAGCTCGCCTGATATGAACGCTAAAGATAATCTATGGGGTATTGTTATGAGTAAGATGAGAAACTCCTGACCCAACACTGCTGATAGGCTGAATTCTTCTGTCAAAGCAATCTGGTCTTCGATTACGCCTCAGCGTTGCTAAAGGGGCCCAAACAAAAATTCTTTTTTGATTGATCTTAGGAAATATTCTCATATTTTGAGATAATTGATTTTTGATTTTCATGAGCTATAAGCTGTGATAATTGAAAAACAAAAGCAGACTTAAGAAATATTTTATTCGTAGTTTAATGAACCTAGGCACCTTGTGAAAATTCCTAAAATTAAGCCATGTCTGTACAGTACATATGAGTTATCTTATGTAACTATATTCTAATCTCTTTTCAGAGATCTCACAGGCACCAGAAGCAAATGATGATGGTGGATTATTGGACTGTGAGGAAAATATTAATGAAATAGAAAGCCATCTCTGTATAGAGATCCTGCCAGTTCCTGAGGAAGATATTAATGAAGTCGAAGTTCCTGGGGTTTTCGAAGTTCTTGAAGAATCCAACAGCAACGTTGTGCTTTTGCATAAACCAGAGCAAGTACTTGAAGACATGGGAGAAACAAAAGATGGAGTGGAGCTCAATTATGAGGCTGAATTTCCTCCTCCTCCTTGTGAAGAGGACTATAGTTCTACCCAACAGTCAGAAACAAATGACCCAGTCCTAGAAAATGATTTGAAACAAAGTGAGGAACCTGATCTAATCCAAGAGGCAGATCCACTTCAACGAGATGTAACACCAGATTTGGTCTGCGATGCTGTCGAGGCATTAAAGATTGAAGATTCTGAAAATGTGGAGCTGATGATTATTGCTAACGATGAGTTAGAAAATGTTGATAGATTTGACGAGATACAAGAACCTGTGTTGGAATTCGAGCAAGAGGAACCAACCTGTGAAGAGGTGATTGAAAGTACAGTGGAAGAGGAACTTCACAGAAACAAAGAACAATTAATACCACAATCAGAATGTTCAGACGAGTTGGAAAACTCAGAAGAGTCAAAACAAGAACCTGAAGAAACTTCAGAAGAGACAAAGGAACCAAGTTCTAATGAAACAGAAACATCAGACCAGGCAAGTCAGACAAAAAGTACAGTTGATATAGAAGCAAATCAAACAGAAATTCCCAATGAGACAGAACTCTTGGACCAGCCTAAAAGCTCAGCTGAAACAGACCCATCACAACTGAAGGATGGTGAAGATGACTCACCCATATCAACTCAACCAGAGGAGCTTCAACAAACCGAGCAGGAAAACCACACCACCTCCGAACAACATGAGAATAATGACAACGACAGTGTAGGACAAACTGAACAGGCCTCATCCAAGCCTGTGCCTGTGGCAAAGGAACAGCAGGAGGAATCCGTTGAACCTAAAGTTCCCTATAAGAATGGAAACATAGAAGTTGTGGACAGAGAGGAAGCTCGTAAACTTGCAGAGAAACTTTACAAGCTTGACAATGTTCAGCGTACAGATGTGGTTCGACATTTGGACAAAGAGTGAGTTATTGTTAAGCACTGATTCACTGCAGTAATAATATGGTTTAAAATGTTTGCATCCATCATAGCTACCAGTCAAAAGTTTGGGCACACCTTCTAATTCAATGTTTTTGTTTAGTGATTTATTTTCTACATACTAGAACATTACTGGACATTAAGATAATTAAGTCACAACAACAGTCGGGTGTTCTTTTAAGACACAACTCTTCTGGAACAGTTCTTGCAAGAACAGTATTGTCAAGTGCATTTGCAAAACACCATACAGCACCATAATGAAACTGACTCAAAAGACTTATGTATATATGTCTTCTATTCTAGCAATGAGTTCAGTCGTGTTGTTGGGGAGGAGTACCTCAAGTTCTTTGAATTCATGGGCCAAAGCTTGGATGAAGCTCTTCGGTGAGATTCTCCATCAACTTCAGGAACATCCTGTAGTATTTACAATATTTAATGCTAAAACACCTTGTGATAACCCTATATTCAATTTCTAGGTCTTTTCTAAAAGAAGTGGTTCTAATCGGTGAGACTCAAGAGAGGGAGCGAGTTCTCGATCATTTCTCCAATCGTTACCAGCAGTGCAACCCTGAGACATTCTCCTCATCCGGAGCCGTGCTCACGCTCACATGTGCCGTCATGTTGCTCAACACAGACCTGCACGGACAAGTACGTTCCATTTCTAATTAATAGCTTGGAACCAAAAAAAGCTTAAAATATCGTCGCTTTTGCTTTGTAAACACTTCTTTGTCCTCCTTCTGATCAGAATGTTGGGAAGGCCATGTCTATGGCCGACTTTGTGTCTAACCTGGATGGGATGAACGAAGGAGAGAATTTCAGTAAAGACATACTGAAGGTGAGCGAAGTACTGCAAATGCTTTTGAACCTATAGTGTAAATAGTTCAGCGCAAAAGTTTGCACACCCTCGGGACACATGATTGACGGATATGGTGTTTGTTTGGTTTCATTATCACAATTAACAAAAATAGGCAAATTTATGTTTTTTTCTGAATGTGTTATATATTTTCTCCAGCCCCACAAATTTTTCCTTGCATATCTGTCTTTCTCAAACATTGTACGGAAGTCAAAATCGAAAATTGTTTCACTTTTTGCTTTGGGTTTGTTGAAAATTATTTTATTTATTTATAAAAAAATTTGTAGAACTGGTTCTACACATGGTTTCTACTTTTTAGGCAAAGTGTAAAAATGAAAAAAGATAATTTTTTTTTATTTTTCATATAAAAACCAGGGGGCACAAACTTTTGCACTCAACTTTTAAAAAATGGACTTTGCACATCAGGTGTCTTGCGTCATTTACTTGCAATTGCTGATTTATTTTCACTGTTTTTATTCTTTGATCCACTAATCATTTCTGGAAAACAAATGTCTGATTAATTCTTCAAAAATGTCTTCCAGTCTTTTTATAACTCAATCAAGAATCACCAGCTTGAGTGGGCAGTGTGAGTCCATCTATGATTACTGTTCTCATCATTCCTTTCCTTGAGTTTATATTTCCTTCGTCTTCTAATCCTGGATTTTTGCTTGTCTTTGCGTCTAGAGAAGAGAAGGAACTGTTGACCTCTATAACCTTGGAGCAGGACTCGGATCCGGATGCGGTCCTTCGCTCGAAGAGTAACCCCTTCCAGGACCTGGCCCATGACAAGAAGGCCACCGTGTTCCAGAAAGGCTTCCTGAAGCGGAAAGCTCATGCGGACATAGACGGCAAGCGCAGTGAGTTGTCGTTATTCGATTTATCTTTAAGATCACTTTTTCACAATGTTCACAATGTGTTTAATGTGCATGTTCTACTTCTGTGTGGCAGCTCCATGGGGAAAGAGGAGTTGGAAGACGTTTTATGCAGTGCTTAAAGGAATGGTGCTGTATTTACAGAAGGTAGGGAGTTTTTCTTTAACAATTAACTGAAGAATAAAGGATTATGAATTCATAAAGTCATATAGTTAAGTCATAAAGTCAATGTTTCTCACAACATGTTTGAGGAACCACTCTGGAGCTTATACGCAATGTATACACAAGCAAGTATTCTGACATCATGCAGAGAACGTCTTACCTCTTTCTCTTTTCTTGGCCTTGGTGACCTTATCAGATACAGCCTAGGGTTCTGGGTTTAGGTCGGTTTTTCCCCCCCAGTTTTTTTTTTATGTGTTCTTTTGGACCTGTCACATATGAGGGCCGTTCAGATCAAGCTGGGTCTTTTCATTGGGCAGAATAACGGAACACGGTTCTAAGAGTGGGAACTCTTTTTTATTTCTCAATATAACCCTCTGCTACAATAATGCACTTATCCCAGTGTTTCACTAGTGCTTGCATACCATCAAGGTAGAAAGTTTTCTCAGCACGCCAGGGTCATGATGATAATGCTTGCTTCATGTCTGGCCTCCCGGGAACCCCTTTAATGGCCCAATCATGTGGTATGAGGTGGCAATAACTCCCAGCCGAGGTTCTATAATGTGAAAGTGCTGTTTGTGAATGATTGTGTGTACAGTTCCCACAGACAGATGCGTCTCTTCTGCAAGGTGGCGACAAGTTATCCGATGTTTTTCAAGGATCACCCGTTCAGGGGAACGACCGCAGTGGGCTCCGAGCCACCTCGGCCAGGATCGTCATTCATGGACGTACGGCCTTCCTTAAAACGTTTGCACCATTCAAATGTTTTGCTGCGGCTAAGAATCTCATCACCGTATCTAGAGTGTCATCACACGTCCCGGTTTGACTAGAGCGCATATCATTTAAAAACTAAAACGGTGAAACTTCGGTCTAATTATATATCTTTAGGTTTGAGTTTGTGCCCCTGGGAATAATACCATGTGACAAGCCAAAGTGCATTATGGAGCATATCTCATGTAGAGATATCGTACGGCTGGCTTTCACGAATGATTAATTCTGGTAGTTGTAATCACCTGACCTGTCAAACGTGGCATGCCCATTTTGTTTAAAAATATTATTGTCAAAAATATGGATATATTTAATGCCTATTTCCCATTCTTTCATCTGGCAGGATGAATACAGGAAGGATTGGCAAAGCTCTGAGGAGGTGCTCAGTGTCCATCACGCTCTGGCAGAGAGAGCAGAGGACTATACCAAGCGGCCTCACGTATTCCGCCTGCAGACCGCAGATTGGAGGGTCTTCCTGTTCGAAGCGCAGTAAGCATGCTGGCTCAAATCCTATCCTATCTTATCTACATCACGATTTCATGTCTCCCGTTTGCTATGGCATCACCGTCTCTCGTCCTCTAGATCTACTGAGCAAATGAACTCCTGGATTGGACGCGTCAACCTGGTGTCCGCTCTCTACTCATCGCCTCCGTTTCCTGCTGCTGTTGGCTCTCAGAGGAAGTTCTGCAGACCCATTCTACCCGCAACACAGTCTGCTCTCACTCTGGTACACAAAGTTATTTCAAGTTTCCATCATTTCTTGTTATGCTCATGATTAGTTCGAGACCGTAATAGAAAACCTTTAGAACTTTGCTGAAGAAAAAAAATCCCTTTAAGGGGATGATTAACAGCTCAAGGTCTTGCTTAATGGATTTAACAGTGGAAACTTGGCTAAATTTAAACTGGCCACCTTTCACTCAGTAGTCCAATGCCTTTACCACAAAATCCACCGCAGTCCTAATTTTAGTGCAGTGTTGTATATACTGGTATATTGCGGTCAGTGTGGCATCAGTGTGATAGCATAAATTAAACGCTATTTATTTTAAACCAGAAGTGCCAATGAACAAGTCCAGTGGTATTTTCGTATAACGTCATGTTAACAGACCCCAAGCTGTTTGAAGCAGCCTGATGCACCGCAGCTGCATTTAAGTGCGCACAAACCACAATTCAACCTCGATTTCACCGCGTCATGAGCCGCTATGCTTCTGACTCGCGACGTGGGTTAAAACAGGATCATGTTCTTGTACTGTTGCTGCACCGTTTTGGGGTTGCGAGTCTGATAATGAGAGTAGTTCTAATCTAATCATGGGGGAATTGTAGATATGTAGGCTTATGTTTCTTGAATGTACTTTATTGTGCAAAAGTCATGAGCCACCCCATTTGTTATGTATTTTTTCCAAAGAGCCAGTCATTCTGTTTTTTTATTTGTAATATATTTCCGAGGAATAGTCCAGGCTTGCTGAACGACTTTTTCAGCTCTCATTTTTGGCAAGATTTTGTCTTTCATTTTCAGTACAGTCCCTGTACCAAACCAGTTTCAAAGGAAGTTTTCTGTTTGTTAAGCCTTATGAATCATTCAAGCATATAAAATCATCCAACTTAAGGCATGACCCAATGAGAAACAGGTGTAAATGCTGACAGACGATGAATACAGTATATCGGTGATGCTGAATGCTGAGTGGTTGGAACAGACGAGAGGGGAAATGAGGTTGCTGTTAAGGTTACAACATAAACAACCAGTTTTTATATTGTATCTTACGCACTTTTTAGCTTGTCTCAGTAAAAACATTGGTTTCCATTTCTGTAATTTATTCTACATCATTTCATTTAATTTTATATGAAGACAACTTATGGTTTAAGAGTTTTGCACAGTACTGTATGCTTTGTTTATTGTGTTTTACAAATTGCATGTGCAAGAAAAATGATAATTAAGTGAAAGTGTGGTGCATTGTCTTACGATTTTATTCAGTTAAAAGAGGTAAAAGTGTCCAAACCGAACCTCCTGAGGCCTTGCATCCTTATATGCCTCAGAATTTGTTAAAGTTATAAAGAGGTAGAGTTAACGTTGTATCTTTTCTTATTACGCTGAAAAATCTGAAATGTAACAAAATCCAATCACACACACAATGTTTTATTCTTCTTACACCAACAGTACCAATTTTACTTCCCACGAAATTTTGATGCAAATTATTATTATTTTTATTATTATTATTATTATCAAAGTTTCTGTTATAATTTATAATAGCTATAAACAATGTATAAACATTCTGCCTAATCAGGATTCAGCATTGTTGTGGTGGAAATGTAAATACTTGAGCTGGTAACTGGCAACCAAATATTTGAGCTATGATCTTTAGATTTTTGTATTATTAAAAAAATGTATAAATTTTTTTTTTTTTTTCATATGATACTCAAATTCCCTAAACTGATCTGATGTCTTAGGCAGTCGTATTGCTTTTTAAGTACTTTCACTTCTTGATGAGAATAATATGAATGTTCGTGTACTCATGTACTGAAAGATTTAAAGGCGTCTAATCATCATCCAGAAGAAGTGAAAACTGAATAGAGGAAATTTTTTTATAGTGTCACAAAGCCTGTCTGTGTGCAACACAAAACCCTGTTGTACGTGTGTGTGAACAGGAGAAGCAGCTGCAGTCACATGCCGCCATGCTGCAGTCGTTTCAGGAGGACCTGAGTGCGTTACAGCAGTCGGCACAGGAGAGCCGCAGGGCAAAAGCCAGAGAAGTGGAGGAGCACAGGCAGAAGGAGGAGTACCTGCAGCATGAGGTTGGTGGCAGAATGTGTGCAACAAGAACGTAATTAGCCGGCTTTTTTTGTTTTGTTTTGTTTTGTTTCATGCAGCCATCAGATAATGAATCAAGTTGTTCTGTATGTATCCTGCACGCCCTGGTTGTAAAGAGTGATTGGTTCCTCTCGAAACTCTATCAACCAAGGGAATCCACATGCAGAACTGCTGCCCACTGTATGTTTTTCTGTATATGCTCATTCCCTGACTGTCTCTGTTTCACCCTTTCCGTCTTCACAGCGATGCCGTTACGAGGCGTACGTTCACATTCTGGACATCTGGCAGACGTTTGGAAAGTCCTCCGAGACGGTCAGCGGGACAGACCTCGCCCGTTTCGACCAGGAGCTATGGAAAGGAGCAGACAACGAAGAACAGGAGGACAGTGACATAGATGGAGGGTTGAAGAGATCTCATTCCAGTCCATCTCTTGAACTTGAAGTAGCTAGTCCGCCCGTGGTCAAAGTGAGGCGTAACATCTCAGAGAGACGGACGTATCGCAAGATAATCGTTCCCCGACGTAACAGGGAAGTGGACTAAAACCCAGACTGTTACAGACTCATCATTTCGAAAAAAGGCCTGAATGTTACGTAAATTCTTTATCAGTTCCTCAGTATCAGATTTCCTGTCTTTAAAGAGACTTGCATTGAAGAATGCCCTACCTGCAAACATAATAATATGACCAGTGTTTTCAAGCATCACACTCACACACACACCTTTAAACCATTTTTTACAAGAACAAGCTTTAACAAGCATACCAACATTTCGTTTATCCACATCTGCATGAAGAAAAGTGTGGCATTTTCAAATAAGGGAACAATCTTCATAATAAATACCACAGTGTCATATTAATATAACATTTCTGCAATTTACTGAGCAATTATTCTGAATATACTACACTTAGGGGGGGGAAATGGTTCAACCCTTAAGCTTGTTTGACGAAAACTGCTTTTATTGTAATGGTTATTAAAATAAATGGTTTTAATTTTAGCCATTATATATCTGGGCTGAAACAGCATTATACACTGATCAGCCATAAACATTAAAACCACCATGAATTTGGGTTCGCTTTGTGTCAACGGAGTAGCTCTGGCCCCTCTGGGCTTGGCTCAGCAGGGTCTCTGGGGTGTGCTGTGGTGTCTGGCACCAGGATGTCGGCAGCGCATCCTTTGAGCACTGGGGGTTGAAGAAGGGGGCGGGGCGCGACGCTGTGGATCGAAATAGTTTGTCTGGTCCATCCAATCACATTGGTATCTGGGGAGTTTGGTGGCCAGGTCGGCGGCCTCGGGCCCTTCGCCTGCTGGGCCCTGTGCATGGTCGAATGTGGTGCACTGGATGTTCAAGTCCCTTTCTGTTGTGACCAGTATTAACTTTCTTCAGTGATTTTTCTGGAGACCAAACCAGTTTCAAAGGAATGTTTTTTGTTTGTTAAGCCGTATAAATCATTCAAGCATAAAAAAAACATCCAATTTAAGGCATGATCCAATGAGAAACAGGTGCAAATGCTGACAGATGATCAGTCCGGTAATTAGTACTGTATATCGGTGATGCTGAATGAGTGGTTGGAACAGACGAGAGGGGAAATGAGGTTGCTGCTGAGGTTATAACATAAACAACCAGTTTTTATGTTGTATCTTTTGGCGCTTTTTAGCTTGTCTCAGTAAAAACATTAATTTAATCGACATCATTTCATTTCATTTTATATGAAGAATTGCACAGTACTGTGTGCTTTGTTTATTGTGTTTTACAAATTGTGTGTACAGGAAAAATGATAAGTGAAAGTGTGCCGCATTTTCTTAAAATCTTATTTAGTATCGAGTTAAAAGATTTAAGTGTCCAAACCAAACCTCCAGAGGCCTTGCATCCTTACAGTATATGCCTCACAATTTGTTAAAGTTCTAAAGAGGTAGAGTTAACGTTGTCCAGTCTCAGCGTTTCTGTGGGATCGGACCGTAACGGCTGGCATTCGGTCCCTGTGGGCATGGGTGAACCTCGATCCTGTCACCGGTCTGCTGGTGTACAGTTCACTGTTGTTCAGTTCACATGTCAGTGGTCACAATGTTATTGCTGATCAGTGTATATCAATGCGACTTCTAAAAAAAAAAAAAAAAAAAAAAACACAGTTTTTCTATTGTGATATTGCTGCTTTCAGGAATTTATTGGTTTATATAAAACATTTCCGACTCAAATCGTATAAAATTATCTGTTTTCAAAATCATACAAAGTAAAAGCAGTCCTTGGGGCAGACTCAAGATCGAGATTTTTGACTCATGTAAAGTCTTCATGAAATGAAAACCATAACTTAAAAAAAAAGCTTTGTTCATTTCAAATAAGTTCCACAGAATTTATTTTTTCAATAGTATCTCATTTTATTCAGTAAAAGTTTTTAAGATATCTGGGGGTTTGAGGGGGAAAAACTGACTCAAGATTTTCATTTGCCTTCACCACACCGCCCCCCCCCACCTCGTATGCTTCCCCAGAGCGACGCCATTTCCCCTTAAAGGTATGTTATGTAGTGATCGATTGTGTCCACAAGGGGGAGCCGGTTGCTTGTTTGTGTTCCATAAATGCACAACATTAGGATAGTGTATAATCCAATTATCAAAAAGGGCTTAACTTGGATCACAACGTTTTTCTTTAAAAGTCTTCTATTTATCTCCCAAATCTAAACTAATATTAGTTATAGTTTGTAATGTTTTTTTTTTAAAGAAACTTCAATGCACTGTGTAACCTGTGACATGATTATTCTTCTCAAGAAAAAATGTCACATTTACAGAATGATTTTTTTATTATTATTTTTAACAAATTAACTTTTCTGCCTTTTTTAAAGTCATGTTTTGCACATTATCAGAAATGTTGGTTAAACTTTGCTATAAAAAAAATTAAATTAAGCATATAAAATAATTCTGAGTAATTTTTTTTTTTTTAATGTTAAATTCAATCCTACCTTTCCCTGGGTTTATATATTGTTTTTGCATCTTAAGTTTTTTTTTTCCCCTCTAGGTCTACTTATATTGATAATTGAGGGTTCTTTGCTTCTCTATCTGAAAGGGAAACCCTGTGTTTACGCTTTTTAAACACACGGCTGGGTAACTATTGAACAGAACACACGCTGAGTTAATCTCACCCAACAAAATGAGCTGTTCCTTTTACACAGCACCCGGAGTTGAGCATTTAATCCAAATTATTATTAAATGCTTGCGGTAATAGCTTTGAAATTGAGATTAAATACACTTTAATTTGACTAATCCGTGAAAATCAACTCCTTATACATTATGTATATATTGTATGCTTATACTTGAATACTTATTAAAAAAAAAAGACGAACAACAACAATACACCGAAACATTCCCAAACCACAAACAATAGTTTGAACCTTTAAGAATTAAATTAGGAATCTTTTGAACTTAACCTTTCAACATTCAAGGCTATGCTAAGAGTGTCGCTGTTCATCATGGTCATGTGGTGTTGAATTCAGGATTAATTTTCTACCACAGCAGCTCTGACGAGCTTCTGTCTGCAAGGCAAGTTGAAAGTGTATAAAAATGCACTTATTCTAATACATTATACGCCTACAGTAACAGCTCATTCACTGGACCTTGTATGGCGCATGATGGCATAATTCAATTACAAGCATTCTGCGAGGAGACATTAAGTTTTTTTTAATTTTTTTATATTTATGCAACAATAAGTTTACTTACAGTGGCATTTTATGATTTCAGTAACACAAGTTACTGTTTTTTTGGCCATATTAACTTCAAGAGAGATGAAAAAAAAACAGAAACTGAGAAATAACATGTCGCTTTAACCTATGTGATTGACAGGATTGAATTTGTCTCTGGGATGTTCCACAAGATTAAATGTAACTATAAATGGTTAAAAGTATGAACTATTATTCAATCAAACATTAGAAATTCTTAGTTCATGCACATTGCAATGAATGCTGATCCTATAAGGAAATAAAGCACTTTAATACATGCTAATATTTGAAAATAATTAACTTTGAGGTGGTAACAGTCACTCCCCTGAGAGCTGGTTGCTGATTAATTGCTGATTATTTTCCTATAACAGTATGTCCTGTTGCAGTGAGTATAGTACCAGTCAAAAGTTTGGACACAAGTTTTCTACATTCTATAGGGCTATCTATTCTATAGATTTTTCAAAACTATTAAATATGGCATTACATAATTAAGTAACAACATCAAGACCAGTCAGTTGTTATTTTAATACACAAAGTTCAGCTGTTCTGGAATAGTTCTTACAAGAACAGTGTTGTAAGGTGTTGTAAACTGGTTCTCATGAAGACCTTCCCAGGAAAGCAAGACCAAAACTTACCTCTGCTGCAGAGGAGACGTTAATTTAGAGTCACCAGCCTCAAAAATCACCACTTAAAATCATCACCTCAGATTAGAGGCGTTATGAAGACTTTACAGAGCAGAAGTAGCAGATACATCTCAATATCAACTGTTCAAAGGAGATTATTACATTTTTTCGATGCCTTCAGCGTTGTTTTAGATGCTGTACTGTAGGCAGAAATAAAAAGTTATAACTAATGTTAATGAAAAAACTTTTAACAATGTCCATTTTGACATGAATTGAAATCTCCTTAGAAGGTAACTGCAGCATTATCTCAACTGACCACAAAGAAAAGCCTTTGTCCTTTTTCCCACGGTGTGAATTTGATCCATTCATTTGATGCACTTATCTTATACCTACACTTGTCAGCCATTTCTCCAAACAAACCTGCAATTTAGGTTCCACTTTGTAGGAGTACAATTACTGACTGTATCTCATCTGTTGCTCAGGACAATTTGTCAGCTGTCCTCCACTACATCCATCAATAGACTACTGCAGACCAGATGTTATTTGGTGGCTTGTTCCCAGCAGTGAAGTAACACAGTGGTACAGTATGTCTCGGATACCTTCTTGAATATATCAGGTTTAACAGCACTTTATATATATTCAAAGTCTACCTCTACAATAAGAACCTAAATTGCATCTTTATTCATGTACTCTGTGTGTTATTCATCTAGTAATCTATCAAAGCACAAGCACTATTGTTGCGTAGTTTTTGGTTCCTGGAAGATGCTGGGTGTTGAGAATTATCTACCATCCTAAAAATATTTGCTCAGTGATGCTCCAATGCATTTATTGCCTGTAGCTCAATTGTGTAAAAATACTTTCACCTAATCATTAATTATACACTTACAATGACCTAAAGTGGATATAAAAAATATACACAGACATGTTACAATAGCCTTTAACCTTTAATGTGACATACTGCACCAACCAACTTGCAGTACTGTGAAAAATTGGTTGTTTAAGGAACAACCTTAGCAGCAACCTCATTTCCCCTCTCATCTATTCCAACCACTCAGCATTCAGTATTACCAGTATTACCAGTATAAGAATCACAATCCTGATCCTGCCTGCCTGTGGTGGCAAAATTGTGTTTCATGCTCTTTAAACCAATCTTTCACTATTTAAGACCAATGAATCATCTTGGAATAGGCCAGCAGGAAAGAAAAAAACTTGGTCATTCACTATGGTCAGGTAGTCAGCAGATGTTTTTTGTGCACATAATGTTGCTGAACCTAGACCTGGCCAACAGAAGCAACCCCAGATCATATCACTGCCTCCACAGGCTTGTATGGTAGCCACTAGGGATGAAGGGTGCATCACCTCATCTGCCTCTAATCTTACCCTGATCTTTTAAGCTTATCACTCTGAAACAGTGACTCTGGGCTCATCATCATTACTTTTTTCCAATGCTCAATCCATAATGCTCCCTTTCAAATTGAAGCCTTTTTCCGATTAGCCTCACTAAAACAGTTTTCTTAAGACTACACAGCTGTTTAGTCCCGATCCCTTGAGATCTCTTTACATCATGCATGTGGAGATGCTTTAACTTTCACTATTAAACATAGATTTGAGTTCAACTGTTGTTGTTTTTTATGATTTGATTTCACTACGCCTTTACTGTAAGTGATTGCCCATCATACTGTACTTATTTAGAATGTTTTTTCCAACCACATTTTTTCCTTGAAGATGATGGTTCACCACTGTCCTTCCAGGTTATAATAATGCATTTTACAGTTCTAAAGCCAAGTAATTTTTAGAAAACTGCTTAGTTGTTTTCTTTTCTTGATACAGGACAGTAATTTGACCCTTCTGTAACAATGTACAGGATATGTTTTCTGACTTGTTTGTTTAAGAAATGAGAAGCTTTTCACGGCTTCATTTGGGGTTAAAGAACTTGCAATATAACACTCAGTCCTTTGGGTAAGAATCTTCCAGCTTAGCAAATCCTGATTTGGCAATTTTATTCCGCTATCCTTTTGCAAATATACTGCAGATCTATCTAGTGGTACAAGCTTCTCAATAGGAGCTTGCAAATTTTTTAATATGGTGTCGTTCTTGGCTGTGATTGAACCATTTCAACAATGTTCTTTGTGCTTGTCTTTGTGCTTTGGGTTGTCATCATTCTGTTGGAATATTTCTTTTGTATTTTCTGAAGGAATAAATTTTTTTGGCCAAAATAGTTTGGGATTTGGATCCATGATTTCTTTTATGACTATAATTATGGCCAAGAAGTTCTACCTTGGTCATATCAGGCCATACAACCTTTTGCCACTTGGTTTGGGATGATTACATGTATGTTTTGGTAAAATTTAGGTGAATCTGGATAAAGCTGGATAGCATGCAAAGAGGTGGTTTGAACCTACTGTACCAGGTGTTCCTGCAGCTCCTTTAATGTTGCCTAACATCTTGCCAATCTCCCTGATACTTTTCTGTCTAGTACATTTTGTCAATTTTGGAGCTTTGTCTCGTTCTTGTCAGTGTCACTGTGGTGCGTTTGTCTAATGTTTAGGACATTTTTTTCATCGATTTCAACTATGAGATCCTGTACTTGTTTTGTAAGTTTATTGAGAACAGTGGCTGTAGCAGTCGGACAAAACCAAGAGGATGGTGGGAAAATCTTACATAAACAGCTGATCTTTAGTTGGGGTTAATCAAAAGCACTTTACATAAAAGTGATGGTCCATGTGAAATAGTTGCTTTAGAATATGAGTTTGAATGAGATGTGGAAAATGATCTGCCATGATTTATCTTATTTCCATTTTTTTTTTTTTTTTTAATGTAATAAAAAGTGTTTTATATCCAATCTATGCACATTGACCCACTGACCCTAAGCTTGTCTCTGCTGAGGCATTTAGTTAGTCATTGCTAGTGCAAATGTCACATCCATAACACTGGCCCATAGGCATATATTGAAAGGTTGCTTGAGATTACTTGTTCAGTTTTTACTGCCACTTTAATATACTTTAAGCAAATTAATGACAAATTTCAGATATTCTTTATTAATGCTGACCGTTAGGGTTAGGGTCAACTGACCTGCTATTTTCACAAATCTGATATCTGTCTGAATGGATCCACTGTATGAGGAAAAGCCTTCCTTCCTTTCATTTGACCAACCTGCCATTAAGATGCTGAAATAGTCATGACTGGCTGCAGGAATGACTGATTGTACCTGTAGGCTGTAGTATTGTCCAGGATGTGTTGGGGCCGATAAAGATCTCACCACTCAGTATCAGATATGCTAAACACAGGTTGTTGATGTATAAACAAATCTTAAAGAATGGCCCCATCACTCCCTCAATGAGTCAGAAAATGACCGAACACCCACTCAAGATGAATTATATGCACTTTTGTTTTTACTCATCACTATGTGAAAGCAAGGACACTCATTTAGGCATAAATACAAAGTTAATTATCAACGTAGTTCAGTTAGATATTAGATTGTGAACACAGCATGGGTTGTGCATACTGTACACTTCTTTAAAATACCGCAGCCATGGGCAGGTGTTTGTATATGTTTTCTACAGATGAAGATAGTATACACACTGTTTTCTTTTTAACTTGAAAAAAACTCAAAACTGCACAACCTCCAAAACTGTTTGTTTTTTTTATTGAAAATTAGTAAAATTCTAAAAAATAATTTAAGTATAGTAAATATAATTCAATATATGTAAGGTATAGTTTCATTATACATCATGCAATAAACATTTCACAAGCTAAATTACAAAATTCAGCTAGTAAAGTATAACTTTACAACTATTAAATAATAACTAAATACATTAATTAAGCACTAAAGTGCTGCAAATATAGTAAGAAAACTTCAGGATCAAATTTTAAGCTAAAAACATTTTTTTTTTAAACTGCTCAGGTTTAAACTCTATTGTTTTTAGTTATTATTTTTGATGATTTCACTATTTTGTACCCTTTGTGAAATTCATACTAATATCAAACTTAAAATTTTCATTGTAAGGATATACAAATTATTGCACTCAAATAAATCTTTGTTTGGTTACTTTTTCATTCATGCTGTCACAGTTTCAGTTTTCGCTTGTTAGAATATTTTTTTTAAGTTTGCACTTTCAAGTTTAGAAGGACTGCAAGTGTGCCAATACATTTAACACTAAATGATTTTGCTTCCTTTAAACCCAGGAATTCCCTCTGTGCTTTTTAATTAGCGTCCAACCAAAGTCAATTTCTCTTTCTTAAAACTTTGCTCACTTTGTTTCTGTTGTATTTAAGTATTGATTTGATTCCTGAAAAGAAAGAAACCAGAAACCAGTAACCCCTTTTAGATATAAATAAAGTAGATTCAGTTGAGTTCTATACAAGGCCCTCCTGAAGCAGAAACAGTGTAAGGTCATGACTAAAGCAGCTGTGGCGCGTCTGTGAAGCGTGACCGCTCCGCTGCCTGTGAGTGCCGTCCGGTTGCTCTTCTCTGCCTGTGACTCTGGTGATTACAAGGAGCCTGGGTTGCTGCTGAGCCTACAAGCACCATGTTTTTGTTCGCTCCGTCTGCTTGGCTGAAGAGCTTTGTGGTAGCCTGTCAGGCCTGGTTGAGTAATTAAAAAGGCGCGCAGAGGTTTTCCTTCATTAAGGGCCTCGGCTGGTACTTAACCGCTACAAACAGGGTCCTCTGACATTCTTTTGCACTATGGCTATCTCTGTGGCTCCTGACTAATCTGTCTGTCCTGAAAACACCTGACTGTTTCTGCAGTTTTGTCCTTTTCCTGTTTTTCTTTACTCTACCGTATACACTTATATAGATTACACACATTTTTCTCCTTTCTTTAATTTTCTTTAGTTTTTGGTGAAAATATAAGAGGTGTTCAAGTCGAACCAGGATTTACGATGAAATTTCGCAAGCATTAATGTGTAAAACCGATTACTGCATTTACAGAAGACTTCAAGCAAAGTATGGTGATGGGACTCTTACCCACAGTAAGACATATGAATTGTGAAAACTTTTTATAGAAGGCTGTAAGTCTGCAGTTGTTCATGTAAAGAATCCGTGAGTTTGTTTGTGAAGGACAATCCTGTTCCTCTATTCTGCACAATCCAAAGTCCCGGTTTGACTCGAACGCCACAAATAATTTCATACATTCTATTTTCACTTTACTTCCCTGTTTATCCAGGTAACACTGTTAATTCAATATAATATGATATGATTTTTACCTGAAATTAGTTAAATTGAACTGAGATTGAACTCCTTCCCATTTCTGTCACTGAAAGTCCTCCAAGGATTTTAAACTGTCTGTTTGTTGTTTTGGCGTCCACTTGACTTTGAAGATCCTTCATGCTTCATGGTCTAAGTCATTTGGTTCTCAAACTTTTACAGCCTTTAAATGTGAGGTCAAACCAGCTAATAACTATTAGAAAACAATATCAAATGTAATAATATTGATAAAAGCAGTTTGCCACTGTAACCAAAAACATAATAATAATAATAATAATAATAATAATAATAAAAATAAAAAAAAAGAAAAATTGCATGCTTCATGCACTTTACTTTGAGAACCACTTGTCTAGGTTTTAAAACACAACCAGTTATCATTGAGAAGATGGCATGTTGTCACCAAAGAAAGCATTAACATCTGTAGATTTGATGTTACTGTATATTATTTAGAATGAAAACCTTGAAACCTGTATTTCTAGTTGGCTGATTAGGATAAGCATTCTTCTTTCTTCATTTATTTAATTTTTAGTATTTTATTTCCTGAGCAGATCTAACCAAGGTCTATTTTCACAAACCAACTTTTTTTTTTTTTTTTTAGCACTTCTTTCAATCACAGTTGATAAAATACCTGCCTAGCTTAGAGGCATGCGAGCTCCTGACCTGAGATTGCCCTCGTCAATTGGCCAAACTGCTTCCACTGACAACATTGCCTGGAGTGAGAGGCACCATGTCTCACGTACACGTGACGTCCAGACTACACACTGTGCTAAAATGGACTGGAAGCATCCTTCAGTAGGAACATCCCATGGCATGTTTATGAGTATCATGTGTATTCAGACAGATGGCACATTGGACACAACTGGAAATTTGGTTTATTTGTTTACCAATGTAGATAAATGGGATATCAGGATTGTAAAATTCCAAATACAATTCAAATTTTGGTCATTCATATCATAACGCATGTGGGTGAAAATTAGACTTTTAAATAGAAATTCAAGTCGTATTTGCAAAGACAGGTTATTCTAGGTTGCATGCTAATTAGCATTATGTGCCTGGATAATAACCATGAATTTAATTCAGATAATGTGGGATGTTTTCACCTTTACTACTTGACCTACATTACTGAGTAAAACATCTTGAAATTTCTTCATATTTTGCACCTAAAGAACTCAAATTCAGTTGAGTCCCTGTACCTAACCAGTTTCAGAGGATTGTTTTTTTTTTTTTTTGTTAAGCCACAAAGTGACCTATGAATCATTCAAGCATGAAAAAACATCTAACCTAAAGGCATGAACCAGTTTGAAACAGGTGCAAATGATGACAGATGGTCAGGCTAGTAATACTAAATGCTGATTGGCTGGAACAGATAAGAGGGGAAATGAGGTTGCTGCTGAGGGTGTTGCTCAAATAACCAATTTTTTTATTGTATCTTTAGGCACTTTGCAGCCTGTCAGTAAAAAAGTTAAACATTTGTTCCCATTCCTTCTTCAGAAATTTTATTTAATTCAATAAGAAGTAATGAGACTTTAGACTCATTGTAGACTCAAAGACTTTTATACAGTACTGTATTTACAGCAATACCCAGAATCATATGACAAATATATGGATATAGATAGGAATTCCTTAAAAGAATTAAACTTGTACTTACTTGGTTGAATTATTCTTTTTATTTAGCATTGTTGTCTCAAAATGCTATCTCCTGAAGTAAAAATTGTGTTTTTAACCTCTCTTTATTTGCTACTGGATGTGCCTGCGACTTCATTTGCATGGAATTTGATTGCACACTCATAAGCGCATTAAAATGAAATGTAAAAAAAAATGTACAGCGCCATCTGTTGAATTTTGGAATGAACTAAAATTTAAAGTGTTACCGTGAAATGCGCGGAATGAAGGTGTGAGATTTCAATTGCATACTCATAAGCGCGTATTAAAAAATGTCCAGTGCCATCTGTTGCTATTTGAGATTAACTAATAATTTTTTCCATTTCCATTTAAATTTCAAAGTAGGATATCTTCTCTTCTCGTGGGCCGGTTGCGATGAAACAAAGCCTATATGTTCCCTCAAGCTCAGCAAAATACACCTGTGAAAACCTAATTAAAATTCATTCAGTAGTTTTAACGTGATGTGTGCACAAACAAACAGACAGACGGAAAAAAAAAATTCTTGATGTGTGCTCACCTTACGTCCCTGCAAATAATTTTTTCGCAAATATCTTTAATGTAACATGCTAACTACAGTTTTATTATATGTATAGATGATGCATTCCAGTAAATACAACTATACAATGTAAACTTAATTTTTTTTAAATATATTTTAAGGTAACATGGTACAGTATGAGTGTCTTCAGATGAGCACAAGTCAGGTTTATGAGTGTAGTTATTAGAGACAAATATACAGCATGCAGTTCACATTATTTACTGAAGGATATTTAGGGTATCCATGTGGGACGATTCAGACTGACATCTCTATGATTTGATGCTTGGTGTTCTGCCAATAAGCTCTCTATAAATGGCCATCAGAACACAAGAGACAAACATCGACTAATTGAGCAGAAGTGCCAAAAATCTCAAGCTGGGAACTTCCAGTGACTTCACGTAGCGCCCTCCATGTTTACACAAATTTTTATTGATATGCAATTGTGACATATTATTATTATTATTATTATTATTAAGTTGGTATTGGGTTACTTTATAAAATTAGAATTCCTGTCATAAAATTATATTGGCTCAATATTGTCTCCATGATAATGTTTAAATAATAAACCCAACACAGTGTTGCAAATGTAACTTTAAAACATTATTTTTTTATTTTCTCTGTCAACCGAAATAAATCTTTCCTATACTAAATTCCCATACTAAGTCAATGTTTTATTTCGATGTTTTAAGTCAATGCCCTGACCTGTACTCATACCCTGATCATGGCAGTAAGGACAGTGAGAGCTGGCCACTGGTTCACCTGGTTACCTGGCGGACCTGGGGCCAGTAAATGTTATATTGTATAAATCTATATTGCTTTGCCAAACAATGAGCGGCAAAGAATACCAGACCACTGCAATTAAAAATAAATAACTAAATACATTCTAGTTTCAGCAGTATGAGCATGTCAAAGATGTACAGATATGTACCAATTAACTATGGACATAGTGCAAACACTCTTATATTAGAGTACATTAGTGGTGTAAACATTTATCAAAGCTACAATATATTTTATGCTCTATGAGTGTTGGATTGTTTATGCTGGGTCAAAATTGTTGGGTTGCTCTATGTTGGGTCAAATGAAATGTAGCGGGTCATTTACAAATGAACATCTGGTTGGGTTATTATGACCCAACAACTGGTTTATTCTTTATTCTCTGGTTTCTCCAAACGGCAGCCTGCAAAACGTTTGAAATATTACTGTTATTGTGTCACAAAGTGTAGTTTTAAGAGTTGTTTAAGCGAGAATGTATGTGTATACAGCTCAAAACATCAATCGATTATTAAATATAGCGTCTATTTAAAAAATTGCATCAACGATTTCGGAGATTTGAGCTCCAAGCGATACAGATGCCCTGCGCTCGTGTAGCCGCCCAACGCTGCCTCACCTCGGCAAGAACTTCTGAAAACTACCGCTGGCTGTGATGTCTGTGCAGTGGTTAAAACAGCGGATTTGATTCACTTTGTGTGTAAGGCAATCTTTGGTATAATACGGTTATGGAATAATATATCGTGGCTGTGTGACGCATCCTGTACGCTGCGTTCCATTTGCAATATACCCGGTGTCCTCATACCCTCGAGTGTGCACTTTCAAGTCAAGACCTTTCTTTGGGTTCTTGGAATTGAGACACGGCATGACGAACTTTCTGGATTGTTCACTTCTGGAGGGGCACGCCACTTAAAGCTGGCAATATTTTATGGTAAGTTATAATGAATTTTTACCTAAATTTTAAATGTTGTAGTTGTGGTAGGAGCAAGCTGATTTTCATATTCATTCACTTTTCCACGTTTAAGTCGCACTTTGATATGGGACTGAGAGGAGTTCATGATTTTATATTCTGTGCCAATAGTCGGCTATACTGTATATTATGAGAAAAGTGCGTTTGTAGCACACACAAATAAAATGTACTAAATGTAATCTTAAATGTAATTTTAGGTAAATTACTAGTAATCTTTACTAAAGCTGTGTGTAGAAAGTCTGTTGGCATATTTTATAATATTTTAAAGTTGTCAGAAGAAGCAATGTCTTAATATGTCTTCTGTTTCTGTATGTTATCTGGATTCTTCACTTCTGACTGGATCATACTCAGAGCACTCAGTATTTTATGGTAAGTTAATGTACATTTGTACTTAATTTTTTTTTTAGTAAGTTGTGGTAGGAGCAAGCATATTTTATTCATCCTTATGAAATATTTATTGTAAGTTGTAAATTCATCACTTAAATATCGTATTCATCATATGTGAATGTTCTGTTTTAAATCCAGATGGAGTGCCGTATCCTGTTATTTCTCACACGTTAAATAGTGAGGTAAATTAGTCAGAAATATACACTCAATTAATGTTCACATTATGTATTTTTGTGTATTGACAAGAGAAAAAAAAGTTTTGCATTAAATACATACACCACCGTTCAAAAGTTTGGGGTCACTTTCTAACTCCATGGTGGTTCCTGATTTTTATTTCTTTCTACATTGTAAAGGAATGCTGAAGGCGTCCAAAAAATGCATTAATCTCCTTTGA
>JAQQZT010000017.1:5470229-5500724 GCA_030068275.1 Clarias platycephalus
CTGGGGTTCGAACCCCCGACCTTCCGATCAGTAACCCAGTAACCCACAGCCTTAACCGACTGAGCCACCACTGCCCCCAAGTGAAGGTGTATTGGACTGATCATTTGCCAGTCCATTTGTTCAGAAAGTGAAGGTGTATTGAATAACATTGACTATCAATTATAACTTGTAAACTGTTGACAGGTTCATGCGCACCCAAGGCTCATCTATGTCTGTGGGGACTAAAGGTCCGTCCCATCTATTTAATGCTGGCCACGATTGTCTATGATAAACTGCCCTTGGGTGTAAATACTTATGTATATTTGTGTGCGGATGGTCCCCTGCAATGGCCTAATGTCCTATCCATGATGTAACCCTCCAAACCCCCCCGCATCCCCAGTCTTTGTACTTTTTGCCGTTTGAAACAAATTACAAGGTTCCATGAATATGGATTATGGCGGATGGAATGAAATAGGCCTAATGAATCTTTGGTCATCTACACATGATGAAATTCAGCACATCACAAATTCTACATGGTTTCTTTATGAACATCTCATCACCACAGTGCAGTGAATTGATGAATAAGAGAGTAAAACCTACTAGCCAGTAGTAGTGCAGGAGACAGGGTTTCTCATAAAAACTGGTGGGCTGCTTCTGCTGCTGTGTGCAGGTGGGACACTCACACCGCCGAACCACAGCCTAACTAAAGCTGCATGCATCATAATGAGGAGCAAAGGAGGAATAATTGCAAATAAAAGTAGGCGATGCAGAAACTAATTAAACAGATGTGTGGATTTTTTCGGGATCATTGGTTTGATCCTTTTTATGTGTTAAGTTGCTGACTTGCAAAAGAACCTAAAAACTCGATATGCTTAAAAAAAAACTAGATAGTTATTAAAATGAGGTTGATGATGATGATGATGATGGCAATGATGATGACAACCACTAATTATCTCATTAATCAACTAATAATTTTATAAAGTTATTCACAAAAGTAGTGCTACTATGATTACAAAAGTTAATGCTATATACGTAACCATTCATTAAACCCCACCACAAAAGCCAGAATTTGGGTTGTCATGCTTTATTTCATTAAAAATAATTCTGTAGAAATTGATTAATCATATCTTTCACGGTACAATAAAAAGCAATAGTTTAATCACAGATCTTAGCAAAACCATTTGACAACAAATGTAGTACATATGGGAGGGAGAAAATAAAACGTTTTCTTACGACTTCTCTTACAATGTACTAATTCATCCCCATAAAATCCACTCCTAATTATTTGTAGCATAAAAGTTTTTGTTTTTTTAATAAGGTTTTTTTTTTTATTTTCTACATTATTTACACATTATCCCACTGAAATGACCAGCAGGCAGTTTGTAATGGTATTTAAATTGACAGCTGATTTTGTTGTTTGTTGCTGTTGCTGAAAATGATGATCAAGTTGTTTGTTGGAAAAAAAAAATTAAATATAAATGCATGGAACTTGAAACCACTGCAAATGCTGCAATCCGAAAAGGCTTATAAGGCCAGGGAAATGAAGAGAAAGAGGAACAAATAGAAGAATAGAGCATGAGGAAGAAAAAAAGCTGGCTGTCTGGATTTGTTCTTCATGCACCACAGGTCATGAACGCAGTTAAGGTCTGAAAGCAAACTGCAGTAAGATCTTTGGCTGTTGCACCATGCATTTTGGTTCAAAAACCTGGGGCAAGACATGATGGCTGTTTAAATAGACGGTTAAACTTGTGCGTTTGGTCAGTGAAGTGAATAAATAATCAACCAAAGTCTCAGGCAACAAAACATTTTGTCCATGCTGGCCTGTTTCTCGTGTCCTTCAAAACCTTTTAGCTCCAGTCACTGAAGAGAAGATGAAAGTTCCACTTTCTGTTTTTTTCCTTTTTTTTTTTTCTGGATTTGTCCACTAGTTGTACAGTTTGCCTGTTAAATAGTGGATCATAATTATATGCCATGTCCATTGGGTACTCAGAAGGGTACTCTAGGTGGGATGGAAAGTTCCTTTAATAGGCCTGGACTAGAACATTTGTTGATGATATGTGAAGTTAGATGTGTATCGCTCCTTTCTCAATATTTGATCCTTTGCTGCTAAAGGTGATCGTACGCAGTGGTGGTGGGTGGAGCTGTACGAGATGCGGAGCTGTAGTAATATGGTGAACCTGTACGGGAAACCAGAGATGATATAGGTAAATAATTTTACAGAATAATAAAATAATAATAATTTTTAAAAAAAAACTTTAATTCATTGAATGCATAATAAGACTCAATTCTTATTGGATAAAAAAAAACATAAAGCTCCTTAACATTTCATTAACAGTTTAGAAAAAACAAAACAGCAAAATACTGTAGTCTTTCTTTTTTCTTTAATGTTCTATATGTATGTGTGATATAATGATATTGTTTACCAAACAAATGATATGTTTACATTTCTCTTCACTTAGAACTAATTTGTTCTTGTTAAACATTGTAATTAAAATACTATTCATGTCTTTGATAGAATCAATATTAAAGTCATTAAATGTTGCAAGGTTTTTTTTCTTTTTCTTGGATGGAATAAAAATTGAATATATCTGGTTCTTATCTGTTCAGTAATAAATATCTTAATTGTTTTTTGTTTTTTTTTGTAAATCAAACTCAATTGTACAACCACTGAATAGCAGTTTTGCAAAAAAAAAAAAAAAATCGAATCCAAATAGATCTAAATCTCTAAGGGGTAAACCAGGAACAAAATGATACAGTGTCTAGGAGACACGAGGATCATGAAATCTTAAGCGACCCAAAAGGGACTTCGCCCTCTTCTGGGTGACACTGAAAAGTACCATTACAAAAAAAAATATGCATTTACAAATGTTTCCTTTGAAAATTATGCACCATAAAAGTATTTTCATTTCAAGCAGATTGTCTTGGGTATAAACCGAACCAATTTTTTTTTCCTGCAATGGATTGCTATGACATTTGTCTTCTAAAATACGAAAGACTTTTAATTCATCGTCATGAAATCCAAGTCATAGAAAGTGTAGCCTTAAAGAATGTTCTCATTTGGTCATTTGTTGTAATTATAACTGTAAAACATCACCAGGTTCAAAGTCTTGTGACTGTCCTTTAAATGTCCTCTAAAAAGGCTGGAGAGAATGAAACTACCGTTTTGCCACAGTCTTAGGTATGCGTGTAAGTTTGTGTGTATGTGTGTGTGGGTGGGTGGCCGTGAGAGAGATCCATTGGATGGCATGTGACTGAAACTATGTGAGAGCTGCATGACACAGAGGTCTCCTTTACTTTGTGTACAGGTCATCAGTAATTTTCCAAACGTCCTTAGAGAATAAATTATGGCTTCACTCTGACATGGGTGCTACAGAAATCCACAGCCATACTGTAAATAACTAATGATGATGGTTTTCAGAAAATGCAAAATGCTCAAAATAAAAATAGAGAGTACACAGTGCATGTACCTAGTAAGCTGGAGTTGGTGAATCTCCACGCGTCGCTGTAAGATGTGTATGGCGAGTGTGTGTAAGTCTGGCCCGAGTACTCTGCACCTGTAAAAGACAGAAATTTTATTAGCACACTTAAATCACACATGCATGCACATCATGTCTTGCAAACCAGTGTTACACCTGCTGTAACAGATCATATATTTCACATTACAATATAATATAAGTGACATAGTAAGACATACATAAGTGAAATTTTGATAAGTTTGATAACTTACCACCCATGTTCCCATAATGACATAATACTCAATTTATATAATAATATAATAATTCAGGATGTATACTGTAGGTGTCTTTAAAAAGCCGTGTGTAGCCTTTTTTCACAAAAACCTTAAAAATAACTTTCCTATAATGTTATTTTATGAACTTTTAAAGAACGTTATAATAATGTTCTGTATTTTATGTATTAAATTGGTAAATAAGTCGAGAACTGTCTTCGGATGAATTGGCACTGACATAAGATTTATAACATAACATTTCTACAACATTGCCACACAATTAGTTTTTTATGAGCACTTACACAAAGGTTTCCTTTTATTTTATTTTCCGTTTCTTTTTTGTCTAAATGGGAATATTGTGTATTATATTATGTATAAATAAGTAACATAATAGCAATAAAAATGAACCAAGGTTGAGGTGAGACCGTTAAGAACATTAATGTTCTGTGTACTTAGACAATGTCCAAGTAAGTAAAAAAACTGTGTTCAATTTAAAAAAAATTTTTTAATTTTATGCTACAAACATTCTTAATCTAGTATAAATATTGTCAGGTGTATAAAATGTAAATATATTTGAGACAGATCGCATTTAATGCCTTCTTGCTTAAGACAGGGTGTGAGAAATGACCATGCTTTAACATGTTAGCTATACCTCATAATCAATGTGTGAAAATGGCAAACAATAGCAAATACTCTTCTTGGTTAGAAGCTAAATTTGTCTTTTTTTTTGTTACATCATAACTACAAATTTGAAGAATGAATTTCAAGTCATGTGATGAAAGCAACCAATTCTAGTTTACACACTCAGATGGGGACTCGAGTAGCACTTTAACTTAAGTGAAAAAGACATTTTAGATTTATTTCTGCTTGCAAACGAATTTGCCTGATTTATCAAATATGGTCGTTTAATTTGAAGGGATCATTTACTACGTGGCTGCTTTTGCACTCTCTCTCGTCTGTGAGGTTTCCCTGGCACTTACGGATGCCTGTTTATACTTCTTCCTCCTTAGCACATTATTCACTCGGCGGTTAAAAGCGCCATGTAAACCATTAATCCCGCAACCAGGTGGAAGGCTGGGAGGGTAAAAATCCCTCCGCTCACTGGTGCGTACACCTTGCCTCCTCCGGCGTCCTTTCTTAAGTGTCACCCCTACCCGCCCCCCACCCCCTCTGACTTCACCAACACTGCCACCACCATACTGCCATCTTGGCTTCCCTCCTTCCCCTGTTGTTCCTCTTTAAGCCCTTCACGCTCTCTCTCTCTTCTTTCTCTCTCTCTGTTTCTTTTTCTTTTTTCTTTTCTTTAAACATTCCAATATCTAATTGGTAATTATGTCAGCTGGATTGATTCCCCCATGCTTAGCTTCTCAAACTCCTCCCCCACCACCACTATGAGGCTCGGGGAGTAATTGTGTATGAACGCTTCCTCTCAGCAAGCCCACCAGAAAAAATAATAAATCAGACCCTCTCATTTCGCGCTTCGGAGAACAGACTTCAAATAAAAAAACAGACTGGCTCCCTACACCACACCACACCAGACCATGCTGCACCACACCACACCTAACACCGCAGCAAACGCACCAGAAACCCTTTTTCTATCCTTTCCATTAACAGATATGTACATGTACATGTGTACACATGCTGGATGTTTCTTGCACTTTTTTCTTAATGGAACGATAAGACCTCCATAAGTGTCACCCATTGCTATTTCGCTTTTCCCTTTGTGTGGCCTCAGAGTTCCCATGGCGGTGTGTGGGCTGGGTGGCGTCGAGGGCGGTGGAGGTTATGGGCATCATGGTCCGCCCTCTGGCGCGAACCGGTTCACCAAAGGGAGCAGGGTACTCATTAACCTACCTCTCCTTCCTGTTAAGCATTCTTGCTCACTCTTTCTTTATCTCTATCTTTCTTTTAATCTCTTTCCACTAAACCACATTATCTCCTAATCATCTTTTTTTCTTTTTGGAGATAAATACTCAAATCTATGTTTAATATTTGCCTTAAAATTCAGATCCAGGACGATCATTTGTTCCAATTTGTTCCAAAGTGATGGAAGACAAAGTGTGTGTGTTATTACAGTAACGGTACTGTACCTGCTACCATTCCTGTGATGGCCGAGGTCGCGTAACCTGTCTGTCCGGCTGATGGGATGTGTGGAGGATATCCGGGGAGCGTTGAGCTCACCATGTCTCGCCCTGTGTGTAAAAAATAAAATGCTTTAATTAGCAGTTATTGCTGCGTTAAGTTGTTTTGGCATGATAAAGACAGATTATGTTTATGGGGCTACAGTGTCTACTGTACACTTAAATTAGTGTGAAGTAAGGCAAAGTAGGATGTGACAACGCATACTAAAAAAAAATCAATAAACCAGTATATGCTTTGGCACATTCGTTGTTGTTGAAAAAAAAAACGTTTCTTGCTTCAACCACATCAAATGGTCATTACAAAATACACAGAATGGAGCGATGATGTAAACCTGGGGCTGATTTCTTTCTAGCCCAGGCTGTAGATTTAGGCAGCTCATCAATGAAATGTGATTAAACTGAGACAAACTCCCCTAGATTTGATTTCCGTTTGTGATGGAACAATTTCCTGACACATCCGTAACACATCGTGATCAGTAAGAAGGCAGACTTACATTTCAGTACAGTTATGGCTGTAACAACATAATAGCTAGATAGTTGGAGGGAAGTGGTGTCTAAAAATGTTTCTTTTACCTGTGATGAGAGACTGGCTGCTGAACTGGCTGTACACTGGTGCATGATGGGGAAATGAGTTGAAGGGATGAGAGAAATGCATGGAGCTGCTGCCGCCGTTACCCACAGACACTGGCGACGGAGCAGAAATGGCGCCCATTTCCAAGAACGCAGAGTTGCCTATAATGTTGGACGAGGGACTCGAGCTAGCACCGTCCGGTGACATTTCCTGTTTCAGGCAGATGGGAAGGGCCTGTAGGGCATCTGAGGTGGAGCCGTGCATGTGATGGAGAGGCGGGAGAATGAAATAATGGTGTTAACTTAAAAAGAAAGTGAAGCGGCGATGGGTTTTCCAAGCAGCAAACACAATTGTGATTCAAGCACATGAAATAATGGAGAGCTTTGACTGGCACATGATGTGATATGCAAACCAGTGCACCTGCTTTTATGGGTCATCGTAATTAGCTAATTTTATTTCATAATGCATGAATGAGCATGAGAGGGTAAAGCCACCCACTTAGCACAGTGACCGGCTTATTCATGCATAAGATTATTATGACAGGTATTGTGTTGAGAAGTAATTGGGTCGGTTTTAGAGTGGGTTTTTTATCTAGCCAATCATCACCTGTCACAACCGCGTAGCCCTGGTGTGCTGCTAGGTTTCGGCCAATGGCGGCGCTGGATGTTGCGAGGCTGGCTTTGCCTTCCTCTAAACTTCCGTTGAGGAGAGACAGGGGATAAAGCGACTGGAAGGGAGAAAAACAGGCAGAAAATAAAATAAACAATTAAATAATCCAACAAAACAAAAGCGTTTTTTGTTAATGATGTGAAAATAGATTCGTTATTATGTAATTTTCATCTATTTCCTCATGCCCAATCATAATGGTAAATGTAGACATTTTTTTTTATTTGAACAGATTTCATATATATAAATATATATCATATATATAACACTGTACAGTTAAAGCCATCTTCTATGTCTCATGTACCTGCTCAGTCTTGCCAGTTGTGGTGGAACCGAATGTGTCGGAGGTGTAGTGGTGCCGCTCAAAGCCACAGTCCAGGTGCTGCGGTGAGAAATGTTCTGGTCTCAGCTGCTTCCTGGGTCCACCACCGCTGCCCTGAGAGTCCACGCTGTGCCGACAGCTCTCCTGGTCACCTGGGAGAACAGATACACCATCAGATAAGCAAATGAGTCAATGAGTAACTGTTTGTTGTCACTGGAGTTGGTTGGTGATGGTTACAGTACGTTGGTTTGTATGATTACCTTTGACATACTGGATTGAAAAAATGGGGGTGGGGTTGGTTTCTATAAATAACAATGTCATTAAAGATGGACGACATTTATTTTTATTTCATATTGATAAATGCAACTACAGTCCCCAAACTGTAGCTTTGCTAGAGACTGGGTTGATTGTTTAACTTTGAAGTTCAAAGTTCACAATTAGATTACCATTAACCATTTCAAAGTTCACAATTAGATGTCAGGGCTCACAGTTAAATAAAGTCATGTGACTGAAAAGTGTTTGCCTTATTATTGGAAGATCATGAGTTTGAATCTGAATGATGCCATAGTCATTCATAATAAGAGGTTAGAAAGCAAAACTGTTCATCCAGATTGGGTTGGGTTGCATTTTAAAACATACATCTTCATGTATTTCTGAGGAAGCACATACAAGCCATTCTTTTTCTGGTTGGTAGTTGTTGTCTTTTGACAGGGGAAAGCTGGCTAGATAAATTAGTAACTAATTTGGAGAGGAAAAAAATTGGAAAATCTGAAGGAAAAAAAAGAAAAGGCATATTTTTTAGTGTTTTGACCCTCAATAGTGACAAAGCATAATAATAATAATAATAATAATTTATAATAATAATAATTATTATTATTATCCTCTATTTCCATTCTCTCTTTTTCAGAGATGAAGGCATCTATAAAGATTAATAGGATTTCAAATTCTCATTTTCATTCTTTTTTCAATCATATATAATCAATTAATTATATGATTATATTTATTAGGTAGTGTGTACATGACACATTTAATTAACGCAATATTATTTTATTTTCCTAAATATAGCTGGAGCATATTCAGGGCAATTTTTTGTGGAACTAGGTAGGGTACTGTACAGTCTGGGTGGGGTGCCAAGTCATCACAGGGCACAAGCACGTGCACACTCACTCACACTATAGGAAATTTGGAAAAGGCAGTTATACTAATCTGCATTGTCTTTGGACAGTGGGAGGAACCCGGAGCACCCGGCGGAAACCCACCAAGCATGGAGAGAACATGCAAACCCTATGCATACAGACCCAAAGGTGGAACATATGAAGTTTATTTATTATATTTACCTACTACGACCTCAGATGCACTTTGATTGCCAGCTGATACTTTTAGTTAAATTTTTTTAACTACATCATGTATTATTGCTGACATAAACTTCAGTTACTTCCATGATTCTTTTTCACATACTACATATATGTTTTTATATGCTGTACGTTTTTCCTTTTTTTTTTTCCTTTCATTTAATCTTGAGAGGCAACAGTTAACTATTATCCAAAGTGAACTATGTAATGCGAGCTTACTGTCGTCATGACTCCTCTTGCCTTCTGAGCTGGCCTGTGGAATACCCAGAAGGCCATTAATGGAGTAGGTGGAACCCAACGAGTCGGACTGAGGCGACTCGGGAGGGGTGACCGCGGAACTTGGAACTGAGAAGGTATAAAACAAGCATGAATAAATATGAAAGGCTGGAAATGATTAACGAAGTTAAAGCTTGGGAGATCTTGAGCTCAGTGCCTGACTGCGGAATTAATGGCACCTACTTAGTGTGTGACCTGGGCTGAGGTTCTTGCTATCCAAAGACACATTAAATGGCTGTTGCACCTTGGTCCGGATGATCCTGAAACATATTGGAACCAATAGTTTTAAATGTGTTAATATTAGAAGATACCATAGCCAAACATGAGCTCCGTTCATTCTTCTCAGTGTTTTTGTGCATTTGTTCTCTAAGTGTTACCTGTTTATGGAACTGACGCTGGGCACTGTGTCGTTGTCACACACTCCCTCAGCCAGGAGCCTGTCTCGGATTTCCCAGGCGAACATGGTGGGATTCTGCCGCTTGTACTCTGCTATCTTGTCCACCACTTTTGGGGTAGCAACCTTTGGCTTTGAGCCACCAATCACTCCAGGTTTTATGCTTCCTGTCTCATAGTATCTGAAATGGGCATAGTCAGCTAAATTGTACATGTAATAATCAGACATTTCTGTTCAACGTTATGAACTTTAACACATTTCTATGAATGTTAATAAATGAGTACATATATGGTATGTTGTAGTGCCGCATTGTTTACACCTACAACAGACTTATTAATATTCTACTAGGCATGTGGGTGTCCGTGGACTCTTCATAGGGGCAAATGGCACTTTTTAGGACTTTTTTTTAATGCTTAGTTTATATTAGATAATTATTTCATATCACCTTTAAGAATACAGTACATTTTACCAAAGATGATTGATTGAAATCTATGGGATTTCATTTCTTACTGCTTTTGAAAATTTCTCAAATACACTCTGATCTAAAAATTTAAAAATTTGCTCACCTGCCCAGGATCTTGCTGACGCAGCCATGGCTGACCCGCAGCTGACGGGAGATGTCGCAGGGCCGAACACCCTGGTGAGCCATGTCCACAATGCGCTGCCGGATGACCTCCGGGAGCGGGCGTCCATTTACAAACATGCCGCCTAGTTGATTAAGACCCCCATGCCCTGGGGGAGAGAGGGGGATGAATATACATAAATGTCATGGTACCTGTACTGGACCTGATTGCACTCTAGAAGGCACTGATCAGTTGGCATGAAAGTACACCTGGTATGTGACATGAGCACAGACTTGGGAGATTTATCACGCAAATGATGACAAATTAATCAGCAAATGGTCTGGAGAGCCATTTGTGCAGACAATAAATATGTTAATTTATTTAAATTCTTTAAAAGCACCCTGAAATATATATTTTTTTGTTTTGTGAACAGAAATGAAATCTAAATTTAAATAAATATTTATTTTTGACTCACAAAGGCTTTGCATAGCCTAGAATAAACTAAAATTATTTGAAACATAGTCTGAATATGTTTCACATTAATCAGCCAAAATAATTAAACATAGTATTATTTAAAAGATTTAGCTCCCACGAAAATGAGTGTGTATGTTACAAAAAAACACCTATGAAAACTTTGACACAGACAGGAGTTACCAAGGACATTTTTGAAGCAGTACTTTAAGAGAAAAAAGTAATAATTTGTGTTAATTAGGGCCTATGTCTAAACAATATGAACTCTGTTACAACTTGTGTACGAACAAAAATGTATGAAATGTGATGAATGATTGTATGAGTTATTGGTTGGAGGTTTTCTCACGACTTAATTTGGGTGAAATTAACGAATTCGCTTTTATTACTTCGTTTTTATTACGTCGTATTGGGCATATGCGGAATCGGAACTTTTCCCCTTAAAAGCTAACAACTTATTATCATTAGTGTTATTAGTGTTATTATTATTATTATTATTATTATTATTTTTATACATTGTTGATAATACTGACAAATAAATTATTATTATTATTATTATTATTTATAAAACTCTAATTTTATTAGATTTGTAAAAAAAAATATTTGTACATAAATGAAATTCATATGTATAAATTATTATATATAAATTCTCATATATATACGAATGCATTTCCTATTTTCTTTATGTACAAAGGTTTTTTTTAACTAATAAAACATATTAATTAATAGTTAGTTATTAGGTTAACCTCTATGTCTAATCCCAAAATATATATTTAAATATACCTTCATAAATGCTCACACACTCAAAAAAAACTGTGTCTATAATAAGACTAATGTTACATTTTAAATCGAGAAATCATATACAGAATAAAGCAGCCCTTCACTGGTGAGCATCAGTAACTCGCTTAGAATTTCGTTGCTTTTAATTTCGCCTATTCAGTACCTTGTGTCTCCTTTTAGCTCCTTTCCCCCCCAGCTTTCATTTCCACATCAAACGGCACCATTAACGCTGCTAGCCGAGTGTGTAAAACTCCTCGCCAAGCTTCAGCAAGCGGCAGGATATTAAAGCGGAGCCTCCCCAAGGGACCACCGAGCGCGCTCTTACACACACACACACACAAACACACACCAGCAGCAGCATGGCTTGGAAGCTCTCATCATTTATTTCACAAATTTAAAAAAATCTTTGTTATTATAGATATATATTAATGAGAATATGAGCGGTAGAAATATATATGCGGTGCGAATCGACTTAAAAGGTAGTATGACAATGAGTATGCCAATGTGAACCATTATAGGCCTACTTTATCTTTAATAAGAATAATCTAAATGATATCTTATATTAATATATTAATGTGAACTTCAACGCTGCTGCTAACATTTGGTGAATTTTATATGATTCATAAATATTTAAGCCTGTTAGTGTATTTATAAAAACAAAGTTTTAATTCACAATCAATCCAGCTAATAAACGACACAGCTAATAGCATACAATCAATGCAATTGGCTCCGATATTATTTTAAGGGGAAAAACACAGGATGTTTTAGGATGAAAAAAACAAAACACAAAGCAAAACGTTATCATTTGCTCAAAATGCCATTCCCGATTAAAAGCAATCTTGTTCACAATAAGAGCTGGTAGTGACAGAAACACATCGCATCAGGCTAGAAATAAAATGTCATAATTTAATGTCATAATTTCTATAATTTAACCTTAGATTACAGGACTACCTAATACAAGATGGTCGGGTTTAACCAGGATGAATTGGATTGTTATTTAGTTAGCAATAAAATAAATAATTCAATCAGTCAAAGTGCCAGTGGCTGTTTCAATTTATTATATAAATACAAATTTAACTACTTCAGTCTGCTCAGACAAAATGCTTTAAAATATTTGAGTTACTTCATTTAATAATTTCTCTTACTTAGCTGCATTTTTAGTTTTTGTGTCAGGAGTTAATGCTAAATATTATAGGCCTAAAATGTGATAGTTTTCACGCACACAATGGGGCTGAAGTTTTAATCCTCAAAATTATGCGCGCTGACATTTTTTAACTTAAAAACTATCAAATCAATTCTAAACTCGTAATGAAAGCAGCATATACAAAAACCATAGGTTTTTAAATAAAAATAAGCATTCATATAAAAATAAATTAAGTTGTCTCTCTTAAAGCCTTTTTGAAGAGTTTAGTGTTTAAACATGGTTTGGAAAACATGATTTGTTTTTTTTAATATAAATTCATTACAAAATGATTTGAAATATGTAAGTTTTTACGCAATTTCTTTAGCGGTTTTATGATTTCTGTGTTTTTTTGCGTAGAAATTCTTTACTTTGGGACAAATTAGGGACAAATTTTAATGTGTCGTAGAATATCAGGAATATGTGTTATTATTTATAGCGAATTAAGCTAGCTATTTATGCAGACATGGCAGTTAGTATTAGGCACAGCTTACATATCTTAGACATTACAGAAAACACAGTAAATATTTGAAATGATTAGGTTACTCCTTAGACCGTATTACTTATAGCCTATTTTAAAGCCTGTTTTAGACATTAAAAATTATGCTATAAATTTTAAACTGCACAGAATAGAGATGTAATTCGTATTGTTTACCTCTGCCGGTTGGGTTGGACATTGCTCAGTGCTGTGGGCCGCTTTAGTCCTGGGGTAAAAGTCGGAGTGTCACTTTAATTTGGTTGCTTTTAGTCCATATGGGCCTCGCCTGGTGTGGAAACTCTCCTTTAAACGCTCTGCAAAAGGACATAGTGGTCAACATTGATTGTCTAGTTAAAAGATGTCTTATTGCTGGATGTCTTAATCTGTTTTAAATGCCATGCCGCATTTTATAGGCTTGGATGCCTATTTGTTTATTATCCTTGTTTCAGCAGTAGAGCACAGGTTGTCGAGTTTGAATTAAAGCCCGTTGTTACCTACGCGATTGCGTTATTATGGGCACTAGTTTTAATTGAGATTACTTAGAAGTTTTGCAATTATTTTGTTTTTACATTATGTATGACTATAGCCTATGCGACCTCGAATAATCGATTCGATCAGTCGATTAGTCATTGAAACGAAAGCCGAAGTCAGAAAGTCGCGGGGGGGGAAAAATCAAGTAAATGAATAAATAAGCACAAGGAAATGTAGTTACCTTCTGCGTCAGACTTGTGTGTAATGTTCCACGACAAACGCGGCGTGTTCGGAACAATTCTCGGATTATTTCCTCAAACGGGTTAGAAAAAAAGTGCCTGAACTTTTCGAAATAAGAGCACAGATGTGCAGGAGCAGCTGTCAGGCGTGTGTGTGTATATGTACGTGTGTGTATTTGTGGTTTTATCCCGCCGCCTCTCACAGCACCAGCATGATGACGCGATCCGTTCCTACTATTGGATGATGGATGTGGATGGGCGGTCCGTTTGAGAAAGGGGCGTTGTCTCGGGTAGAGATCTGTGGCCAGGCGATTGATTCGGTAACACGAGCTCGCGCAGTGACCGAACGGATACGTCAACGTGTGCGGAAATATTTGTCAGTGATCCGGGCTGTTTGCGTTCAGCCTGTCTTTGATTAGATTTCAGAGAAGATGTGACACGACTCCCGGGGCTGTGTGAACGCCGCCTCATTTAGACCTACGGCGTGCATTTTTACACACAATTTAGTCCTTGATTTGCAGCGATGTGTCATTACTCCAAATAGGCTCTATACTGAACTATACACACCTTCTACTTATAACAAACTACCTGCATCAATGTTGTGCAAGAGTTATCTATTTTAATCATAGATTAAGATCTTTTCAATTTTTAACTCTAATAATAAAACCAAGAGATTAATGTACACTTCAAGAAAAGATATCCAGAGATTCCAGAAAAGATTCCAAAGATAGATATAGCACGTTTCATTGTGTTTTGCATTTTTAATATAGCACACATTATACCTTATGGTGCATACATAGGCAGGAGCTTGCATGGATTTTAAACCAATTCTTTAAAGGTGCACCAAAAGAGCATGCACTTGATGGTGCAATAAAAGGTACAGGTTATTGCTTTTTATCCTAAAAAAAAATGCTTTCTAAACTGTGTAAAAAATGCACACAAGACAAGATACCTTATTACGTCACTCAAAAGATTTCAATATGCACTCTCAAAAATGAAAGAAAACCACCTCTCATTGTCAAAAGGGGTACAGCAAATATCTTTTGTTCCATTAACATGTATATTTTGTAAGGTATAGTGTACATTAAAGGGGAAATTTATTTTTTAAGGTAGATATGATACACTGTATCAAATTAACATAAAGGTAGAAGATAAGGGTGATTGGCGGCCTTATTCGTGCACTGTCACATATTATTATTATTATTATTATTATTATTATTATTATTATTATTATTATTATTATATTATTATTATTATTACTGCAAGTTTAAATGTAAGAGCATCACAGAACTGTGTATGTTTATAGCCCTTGTTATTTTAGGCACTATTCGAAACTAATTCTTCATCTGCACATTGAGAGAGAGAGAGAGAGAGAGAGAGAGATCTAGTCAGCGGGATGTTTGGACTCCTGTGAATTTTGACACGGTTAAGCTTGTTCTTACACCTCTCTAAAACAAACAGAGCACCTGAAAGCACTCCCTGCTGCTTATCCCCTGTTCCTCCACCCGATCCGCAGACGCGAGTTATTGCCATCTGGCGCGTGCGGCATAAATCGTCTTCATATCTTCATAAAGCGCATCGTACGTCTTCGTAAATCGACTGGCTTCAGGTAAACATGTTAGGTAAAAAAAATCACATTGTACTTGAATATTTGGCAAAAGTTAATAAATGTAACTCACATTAATTTAATTTATAGGCTATATATAGTATATGTACTGTATATAGTGTAAATCACATTAAGTATAGCGTAGTGTGTGTGTGTGTGTGTGTGTGTGTACTGTAATGTGATCTACACTATATATATATATATATATACTTGATACAAAGTGAGGAAAATATTCTTCGCAAATATTCCCTTCTCTAAGTTCTTATCTCGATGCCCCACCAAAAGCGTTCTTTCTTATTCAAGCCGTGTGAGGCTGCAAGACAAAAGTGTGCGTGTTTTGAAATAAATACAACAAAGTCAGGAAGGATTAAAGCAACACACATCATAACAAAAATAAAGGTGGAAAATTCCCCTTAAAGTGCAGACAGAGAGAACGAAGGGCACTTGCCTGAGGACGAGCTGTGGGCGAGGGACAAATAAAAGACAGAAGCAGAGGTTATCCGGAGTTTAACATGGGATTAAAACTCTACAATGGTTATCTAACCTGAATATAAAATGATAACGAATAAAAGTGTCTAATTTGCATCATCTTGGAGTGAATCAATGATGTCACTGATCCATGCTGTGAATAAATTTTCCCAACTGTTTCTGTTTGTGAATAGAATATTTAATGGCAGTCGAAAAAAAGTTGCAGAGTTAGCTAGACAAGTAAAAGTTTAACTTCCCTTTAAGCACTGGTATGAGAAGTGAAAGAGAAGCTGGATTCGTTTTTTCTTTTTGGAAAGTAGCTTCATAGTCATACTTACTAATTATTAATTGCAATTTTTTAATGAAGTTTTAAGTGCGAGTTATTAGTATTAAGTATTTTTAGTCATGTGTAGTTATTTAACATCTTTTCCATGTTTTTTTTTTAAATAACAAATTAACAGTACATTTTATGAATGTATAAAAAAATAAAAAATAAAAATTAATAATAATAATAAAAATAAAAATAAAATAAATAGTCAGGCGATTGATAGAAAAAAAGAAAAATGTTAAATACCAATTTGTATTTTACTTTAAAAAAAAACAAAAACATTTGTGACAGTGGTGTAATCAAATAGAAATTTAGAGGACACTTGTTCAGACAAGGCAAAGCATTCATATATACATTAACTTATGTAAAGCAAATAAGGGCAAATTTCGCTTTTAAAACAAAACACCTGAAGTCTGAAAGGCTGAGCTGCATTCCATAAAGAAAAAAAAAACAGGAAAGTGGTTTACAGAATTAAAGAGCCAAATTAATAGAAATACAAAGTTATTTGTTAAAATATTAAACTTTTTAAAATTGTAATGAATTATAATAAACTGAAGGCTTTTTTATTTAAAGTTAAATTACTGCATGTGTTCAAAAAAGTAACAAGTGAATCTGAAAAGGTTTTACAGCCTGTAGTGTACAATAAACTAGCTCTGTTCAATCAGTGAACTAACTGAGGGTTAGAGCCAATTTCCTCTGCTCGTGTGTCTATGCTGAGTGGATGGAGATAAAGTGAAACCTCGGAGTGGGTGACCTGCGGGAATGAGAAGCGTCGGGCGTCTCCCGAAATGCAGCTCCTGCGGCCAGGCAGCCTCGTATGGAAATAAGGGGGCAAAGGGTCATGTTGTTGCATCTTTTAGTCCCAAAACGAGTCCACAATACTGCTATTGTCAGGTGCATTGAGTGCGCAAAAGCACGGAACATGAAAGAGTTTAGCCTGTAGCCTATACTACACCCTACTAGAATTTACAGGAGTTCTGTTATTGCATTAAAATTACTGATTAAATATATACAACAGAAGGGAGTTTTGTTAAAGATAAGTATATCATATATAAGAAGTATATATCCAATATGCACATTCAGGGGGGAAAAACTGCACCTGTCCATTCAAAGGTGTAGAAGCAATATATGTTGTTTCATTATAATGTAAAAATCGCCTAAACATAGTATACATTAAAATAAAAAAAAATATTTAAAGAATATATGATACACTGTATCAGAATATCCACTGCACAAAATTCCACAGTGCATTATTTAGGCAGCCTACACTGTGTCAAAAAAGGTTCTTTACTCTTTTTATATATCATCTCCTAAACAGCAAAGTCCATTATGGATGTCCTGTATAGTCTGTTTCAGGCTTTGTATGCTGGCCAATCATCTGTGCCTTTGGCTATTCCTGGAAAAAATATATTATGTTTAGACTGTACCCTCTAGGATACTTTTAAACATTATCTAGGCATACTGTAGTACTAGGATTTCACATGCTGTCAATAAATGTGCAATAAAAAACATATAGGCCTATATATTCAAAGCAGTAATGCAGTAGACCTGTCTGTGGTGGCTAAATCTGTCTAAATCTTTTCTAGACAGTGCAGAATAATGCACAATGCATTTTGCCTTTTGAAAGGAATAGGGTACATGGCTGGTTACAATTTTCTATTTGGCACTTAACTGAAAGACAAACCCACATACACTTTAACATGGCTAACAAATGGCATATTTCCAAATATAAATATTGTTTTCTCCATCAAAAATGGTTTTATGGATTTTAATAATGAGAAAATAGTAGTTAAATAATGAATAAATATTAGATTTTGCATACTGAGATTTAACAAGGAAACATGGCCACACCCTGGCTGATTTCCCGCTCTTTTCCTTTCCTTGCTTGTGACGCATCTCCTCTGCTTGCCTTCACGTGTCACTCGGTGAGATGAATGAGGCGCGCATTTAACCCCACTTAATGGCAAGTTTTATAAATCTACCCGCACGCTTGTCTCGTCGTGGTCAACGAGTCGAGATGAGCCAGATAATTAGATCATAATAGCAGGCGAACCGCCTCAGTATTGATGAGTCCATTAGCTTTTCGCAAACATTCGTTGGTTCTTCAAACAAGGCCATATCCACTATCAACTTTAGATGACTATCACTTACCCGAATGTCAATTTTGTTGGTTTGTTGTTGTTTTTTTTAAAGAAGTTTGCCCTAGGATAGTCTAAACAAACTTTTTCAATTAGAGTAGCCCATTATTTTTTTATTCATGGGGTTGTATATCTTTTCCTTTCTGTGTAATTACCTGTAAAATAGTTTCATGTGTAACATGAAATACGCATAGATAGGCAAAAATATGCGATTTTCATCTAGAAGGATCACTTTGTTTTTCTTCCCTCCCCACACACTCTGCCGATTTCACTAGTTCAGCTTTTTGGCTTTTCTAGTTAGTCTTTTTTCTCTTTTCCGTCAACCACCCCTTCTTTTACCATCTGCTCCTGACCCGCCTCTATTCGGTGCCCATCTTTCTCTCCTCATCTTCCTGTGTTTTGTGCATACTTACCCCCCCCTTTATCTTTGTCTGGGTCTAGTCCAGCCCTCCTCATTGTTCCTCCACTGCCTCCCATTTCCGCTCTGGGCTTTGCCCTCTAACCCCAAGCCCTGTTCCAGTCTAACCCCCTGCACCCCCAAATCTGGTCGTTCCACCACAGGTCGCTCTCCCCCATAGGTCTGGGGTTTTTAGAGCTGTTTTCTGAGAGATGCCCCCTCCACAGGCCACTGTGTTATGGCCTTTGTGCAAGCCACAATGGTGCACAGGCATTAACAGCCATTAGCAAAAGAGGGGCTCAGCCCTCATTGAGCTCTACATGCTCAATTTAGGATCTTTCTGACCTGACATTCTTATGTGATGCTCAGTTTTGCTTGCAGTTTAAGGTTAGCTTTCATAGGATGAGTTCTGGGCCCAGGTTTAAATAATGAGAACAGATAAACATGTGCACAATGGCAGCATAAATATATATTAATATAACAGTATGTCTAAAAAGTGTTTTTGCCCATATTTTAATCCTCCAAATCCTATGACATGTTATGTGACCAATAGGGATAGAGAGTTTTTTGTTTGTTTGCTTGTTCTGGGTGAAAGGGTGTTAAACTTAAAGAGACATTCAGTTGATTGACAGCCCCTCTTCTAGCTTGTGTCAACCCATGGAGAGTTACCATGGTAACTTATACTACACTGAATGGGATACAGTAAAGACAGATTAAGTTTTATTTGTATTTGTTTAGTTAACTATTGGCTTGGTGGGGAGGCTTTCTTACATTATTTAAAAGCACTTTGATGCTAACGTTAAGTTAAGATATTAAATTGATTATGAGCAATGTTTGTATTTTATTAATTAAGACTGGTTATTTAAATGCTATTGTTATATTTATTACATGTGATCTGTGATAGGTAATATATGTGTAACTACTATATACACTAATACAACCATAATCCATGAATTTACAACCACCTGCCTAATATTGTGTTGCCTAAACAGGTCTGACCCATCAAGGCATAGACTCCACAAGACCTCTGCAGGTGTGCTTTGTTATCCGACAGCAGATCCTGTAAATTGAGAGGTGTGGCCTCCATAAATTGGCCTTAATTGTTCGGCACATTCCACAGAAGGGTAGATAGATATTTGATCTGATGACTTTGGAGACAAAACCAACACTTTTAACTTTTGCCATGTTCCTAAAACCATAGGTTGCAACAATATTTAGGAAGGTTGTATATGTCAAAGTAACATCCAAATGAATGCCAAGGTTTCAGAACAGAATATTGCCCAACACATAGCATTGCAGCCGCTGGCTCTTCCCCAGGTAAGTGACGCACCCACACACAACATTATCCAGTTCTGATACTCATGTACCCACTGTAAGTGACTTTGGTGGTGGTCAGGGGTCAACATTGGCACTCTGATCGTTCTGTAGCTATGTAGCCCCTTACACAGAAAACTGTGATGCAACAATCTGCACTACAGTAGCTTAGAAGCTATCCTATCCTCCCCACTTGAATTAATAAATCTTGGGTGCACATGACCCTGTCGCTAGTTCACTGGTTGTCCTCCACTGGACCACTTTTGGTAGACACTAACCCCTGCATAATGGAAACACCCCACAAGCCCTGCCATTTTGAAGATGCTGTGTCCAGGCTTCTAGCCATCATGATTTGATCCGTTCATCAAAGTTACTTAGATCCTTAAGCTTATTCATGGTTCTTGCTTCCAACACATCAGCTTCAAGTATTGACTTTTATACTAGTCTTGCTGCCTAATATATCATACCCCTTCATATGTACCACTGTAATGAAATAATCAATGTTATTCACTTCACCTGTCAGTGATTTTAACGTTATGGCTGATCATTGTATTATTTAGTAGCTGCAGTGAAACTAAAAGGAACGGGACTCACGTTAGGACTATCTTGAATTATCTTCAATCACGCCAATGGGAGGAGCAACCTTGTCGAACTTTCGCATTAGCAGCAGCACAGACATTCGGAAATGGCTAGCTACTGCTGCACACCAAGCTAGATGTCAGAACATATAACTGCCTAACAGTGATTTTCAAATTTCAGCACAGTAGGGGTCTTAAGGGACAAGAGGTTGAGTGTAAGGTTCCTCTCTGGATGCTCATGGGATTTTGATGAATACAGGCACCTCCACCATTTTGAAGCTGTGATAATCATTTGAGAGCATGCAGGGCAATACATTGGGTCCAACTGGTAAAGTGAACACCATTTGCAGAATAGTTTCCACACAAGCCCCATGTGCCACTTGCCATTTAATTTAGGAGCACATCTGGACTCTAACTTGTGTTGGCTTTTGTGGATTAGTTGCTGAATTCTGTGCAATATTGGAATTAGCATAATAGGGGGGAAAAGTACAGTATATAATAGATGGTATATAATAGAAGTCCAGTTATGGCCCAGTAGACCCTGTGCCAGCTGGATGTCTAATCTGCCAAAAAGAACCATAATTACCAGTGTGCTAGCTAAAATGAACAATTCTACTAGTCAATATTTCCCAGATTTGGTCTACCAGTTTTGGGTTCCTTATAACACTCATACCAAACCAGTTCACCACTCATGAAGATGATTCCAAAACATGTGCCCTTTGATTCAGGGCTTTCTTGGTGGTATCTAAAGATACAGTTATATCTAGTAGAGCAGAATTTGCTAAGAACACTGGAGATCATTCATAAATCCAAGTTGGTCGAAAGTTGCCCCATGTACCCTTGGCTACAGAACCTGTGTGCTAAGCAAAGTCACCTGACTTGTGACAGTAGTGTACTTGCTGGGATGGAAGTAGATCATGAGAGTATTTCATTCCAACCATCTATTGTCTATACCACCTACACCAGCCTGTACCAGCCTACACTGCATGTCTTTGAACTGGAAACTGGCACAACCAGACAAAATCCACCAAGCACTGGGGAAACATACGGATCAGAGACCAGAGGCAGGATTCAAAACCCCAAGAGGACACTTTGATGCTAAAAGCACTTTGATGCTAACGTTAAGTTAAGATATTAAATTGATTATGAGCAATGTTTGTATTTTATTAATTAAGACTGGTTATTTAAATGCTATTGTTATATTTATTACATGTGATCTGTGATAGGTAATATATGTGTAACTACTATATACACTAATACAACCATAATCCATGAATTTGTGTCCTCTTGTGTGGAGGCACAAGAGGACAATTCTAACCAGTAAACCACCATGCTGCCTGAGGGGTTTTCAAATAATGTGCATTCATCAGTTTAAAGTTGCAGAGGTAAGCATAGACATTAGAAAAATAACCATTTACTATTTTAAGACAATGTACCCCTGAATAAACATGACGTATTCAGGGATACGTTGTCTTCTTTTTGTCAGAAAACTCAATTTATTTTACCACATCCTCACCATGGACGCTGCTGTCCAGGGACAGTTGTTCTTCTTTTTGACATGTGTTACTTGTCACCTTTCTTGTCAGCTCTGTAGTGCCAGCTTGGCCCAAACAAGATTATAATGATTACATTGTCAGTTCTTGCTAGTCAGACAACAGGGTTCTGACACAGCTGTAGATTCAATTACACAGTTAACATGTACACTGTCAAATGTTTGTCAGCCCTTGTCTAAAGCTTGTGATCTTACTCTGAAGAGCAATACATGGACCTAAGGCAGTTTTTTTTTTTTACCCATTCTTGCACTGGACTTTCGTGTTTTAATCTCGTGAAAGCTTGTAAATGAGTAGATAAATTAAGTCTGATTTGCTGGCCACTGGGAAAACATTATAATGTGGTGTAAGGGTACTTGATGACCATCATTAGGAATCATTGTCACTTTGAGTTGATTGCTGTCATGGAGGCGCCATAATTAGACTTTAAATTAGCAATCGCAGAGTAATGGGTCATTTCCTGGTGATCAAACTGGCATTTTCCTTTAGTGGCATGATATTACTTTCCAATATATTGTATTTAATGCAACTTTAAGAAATCAGACATGTTGAAATTAGACATCTTTGGCGATATAAGAAAAGAATTCCAAAGGGAAATAAAAATCCTGCTGCCACATTACATAGAGAATAACTGTTATCATTTTATGTATAATAACTGATGTTGTTCAACATCATGGTCTCTCAAAGCCATCCTTGTCAGACATTTATATTAATACTTTTACCTCGAACATAACACAGAACCTTCCTGGACTTCGGAAAAAGATTGAAGATTTCTGGCACGTTTGGACACATCTTCTAATTCAGCTGTCTTTCCTGATTTTTATCACTTTCAACAATGTAAAATGTGCACAACTCTCCTTTAAACAGTTGATATCGAGGTGTGTCTGATACTTACGCTCTGAAAAGCCTTCATAATGACTCAAATTTCTGATGCTTTTAAATGGGGATTTTTGAGGCTGATCTTCTCCTCTGCAGCAGATGTAAGTTTTGGTCTTGCTTTCCTGAGATGGTCTTCATGAGAGCCAGTTTCATCAAGGAGCTTGATGGGTTTAGCTTTTATTTTCATATGCATTATTTCATAGTTTTTCAGTCTTATCCTAGAATTTAAAACTAAATCACTTCACAAAAAAAGGCTGAAATAGAAGGTGTGCCCAAACTTTTGACTGGCACTGTAGCTGGCCCTTAGTGATGAAAATTAGCTGGCCCAAGTATACAGGGGTCCAATCAAAATACTATGTGTGTGGCAGTCTGGAACATTCTTTACAAGGGTGACATTTTGACATTTTCTACTATGTAATTCTAAAAACTACTGAAATAATAGTTTGTTTTCTGTGTATCTCAGCCTTAGGTTCTAAAGATGTCTTCATTCATGACATGATCTACATATAGAGGAAAATATTACAAGTTTACAATAAAAAAATATTTTTTAATGTATCATGTTTCAGAATCTTCCAAATCAGTCTCCTGAGAGAACATTTAACCAACTACAGGCTTATCATTGTCTCTTCACTTGACCGATTGCTCAGAGACGTGAGATAGGGTTTTGAAGACCGCCACACATTTGATTTTATTATACATGCACAGCCTTAGCTTTGCTTTCTGCGGTAGACAATAGACGAAGGAGTTTAATCTGGAGGCTCAGTAGCTTATCACTGTCGCCCTGCACCTCCAGGATCTGGGTTCAATTCCCTCCTGTGTGCATGGAGTTTGCATGTTCTCCCCATGCTTGGTGGGTTTCCTCCCCCAGTCCAGAGATATGCAAATTAGGCTAATGGATTGGCATCCCATCCATGGTGTATCCCATAAAGAGCGTATCCCACCTCATGCACAAGGATCCAGGCCCCCCCTCCCCCCTCCCCATCACCCTTCTTGTAGGATACACCGGTATAGACGATGAGTGAGTAAGTGAGTGATATGGCAAAAATGAGGGCATTGGTGGCCCTATGGTAGGTCTTCCATGCGGAAGGCCTGGGTTCGATTCCCAACCAGTGCAGATGCAGTGCCAGTATCAAACCTGAATAAAATGGGAGGGTTTTATCGGGAAGGGCATGCAGTCTTAAAACCTATGCCATGCTGTGCAAGTTGCGCAGATCAGATGGTCCGCCTTGGCGACCCCACAACCGGAACAGTCGAAAGACAACCAGCAACAGATATGATTAAAAAACAGTGCATCTTTCGATGCCTTTTTTTTTAAGCTCTTCTTAATTGAAATCTATACATTTGAGACTCCATTTTAATTCAATGTTTAATTATGTTATGCATTAAAATCTCAGGACAGTACGAAAGCTCAATCTCACCCTGTTTTCAAACGCGTCTCTTCTCTTGTTGAATTATGTTTTTTTATCTTTCAGTCAGCTATGTTTATGACATTTATCGCATGCAGTAAAACAAGAATGTGCTTGATATGCTAATTAGCTGTGCATGTGTTTGAAGTCATTAGGTTATAACAAGTGAGTGAGCCTTCGCTGCCTGCTGCAAATTTATGGCCAGGGAACCCTGCGGAGATGACGTTTAACGATCCAACGACATTTTTTACAAACGGTCCTGTATAATTACGATGTAATTGGCCCTTTACAGTTGTGTAATTCACTACCAAGCGCACTGTCAATATGTTGTTTGTTGAGGGCGAGAAGGAAGGTTGGACCCGCTGACCCACATCGAGTAGCGGTGCCCATGTCAGCAACTCATGTCCGGGGTCCGAACCAGAGTCGAGTGTTGTATGAGGACTTGATGTTAAGTGTCCGAATTGGTCAAGGGCTCTGTTGGATTTGTGTTACTGTCTGGGAGAAAATAAGTTGTAATGGTAAGAAAATGACAGTTATGGAGAAAGAAACAGAGAGAGAGAGAGAGAGAGAGAGAGAGAGAATGTTTCTTGCTGTCTAGCGTGTCAGTTGTGTGTCACCGGCAGATTTGCTGGAGCGGAAGCAGATCTTTTCCTTCAGTGACTCTATTAATTTACCTCATTTATCTTAGCCCCCCCTCCTCCTCCATAAGTACTCTAGACCACAGTGAATGTATGAGTGTGAGTGTGCATGTGTGAGCTTTTGCCTCTTCACACGCACCAGTGTGTATGTGTGTATGTATGTGTGTGCATGAGAGAGAGAGAGAGAGAGAGAGAGAGAGAGAGAGAGAGAGAGAGAGAATGTGTGTATCATAGGGGATAAAAACACAGCAGCTCCCCTTTCCATTCCCAGAGGACAAATCCGTAGCGGAAAAACTCATTTTCCTGCAAATAGTTTGTCAGTCGAGCTAGAAGGAGTGATAAATTATCACAGACGCTAGGTGAGGGAGGGTGAGAGGGAGAGCTTTTAGGCCCTGCCTCTTTTCCTTCTCTCATTCTCTCCCTTTTTCCTTTTTCGGCTCTTGTTTTCTCACATTCACTCTGTTTTCCCCTTTTCGTCTCTTAGCCTTCTTGTTCTCTCTCATTTCAAAGCATCATTCAATCAACTGCTACGGCAGTTGTCCTTGTTGTCTTCGGCGCTGTTGTCCACACAAGTCAAGTGCGTCTCTAATGTCCCCTCTCAAGCGATAAACCGACGGGCAGCAAAATAGATTTGTTTTTCGACTAGTAACACATCAAAGAAATAATAATTCTGTAGAGGGAAAGTGGTGGGATGATGAATGGCATTGACAGTTAGATCACAGTGGAACAATGGAGAGAGAGAGAGAGAGAGACTGGGAGAAGCAGAGATATACATATGGACAAAGACAGATTCACAAAAAACAGAGAGAGAAAAATACCTGAACAGGTATAAAAATCTCTGTATCTCTGATGACGTTGCTGTGAAAAAGTCGTCCTGAGGATGTAAAGAAATCTAATGCCTTTGTACTAGAAATGTGCAAGATTTTAATTCTTGAATCTGATTGGTCAGAAAGTGCTGATTTTTCAAATTTTTCATCACAGTACTTATTAGGCCCTAATTCATAATTTCAAATTCAATTTACATGATCTAAAATCAGATTTAAAAAGAACATTGGCACAAAGGAAAAAAGTCCCTTTAACATTTATGTCTCTACCGTCAGAACTATATAATATTTCATAATTTCTCTGACTTATGAACGTCTTATTGACAGATCGCTTAATGTTTTCCAGTTTTGTGTTAGCTTAAAGTGTCACAAAAATTATCCTCACTGTTCTTCATGTCCCACATTATTTGCTCTGTCATGTGATTTTTGTTTTGATCGCCATATCTGATGATTGATGTTGATCCTGATTATGTCCACTTGTTACTTTTTTATTTATACCCCAGTGCGTTTTGCAAAGTTCTGTCTTTTGGTAATGTCATTGCATTGGTTCTTTAAGTTTTCCTAAAAGCTATTAGTATTTAATGGCCCTGTTAAACTTTAAATTTTTGACCTATGCTTACATTATTGACAGGGGTTATGGATTTCCTTTGTGTTATATTGTCTGTATGTGCTTTGATCAGTACCTACAATCTAGACAACAATTCGTTGATTTGCGTTAATAAAACACACCCTTTATTTATGCACTTGAATCCTGCCTCTGATCTTCAACTGTGTATTGATACTAAAATGGAAGTGACAACACAAAGTATAACACATTGATTATTTTTCTATAACAGCAAGTCCTTTATTCCTCCCATTCATCCATCCATCCATCCATCCATCCATCCACCCATCCATCTAGGAACCTCTGTGGTCCAACTAGGGACCATGGAGGCCAATGGTGACCATTGTATTTATTCCCATTTGTATGATTGTGATAGGATCTCCGTTCAACATTCACATGCACATTCACACCCTACGGGCAATTTGGAAACGCCAATTAGCCTAATCTGCATGTCTTTGGATTGTAGGAGGAAACCGGAGTACCCCGAGGAAACCCAGAAAGCATGGGGAGAACATGCAAACTCCATGCACACAGAGAGTCGAATCTGAACCCTGCAGGTGTTAGGCGACAGTGTTAACCACTAAGCCACCGTGCTGCCTCTTTATTCCTTATTTAATGAATATAGCTACAATCTCTATACAGTGTAATAAATGGCAGAGCTTAATGTTATAGGGTTAAAGTGGTGAAGCTTCATTTTATAATATTAACAGAGCCGAACATAAAGAATGCAACGTTACTCCGAATGACATTTAAACCAAAGTATTAGAGAATCATACAAATATACTGTAAAATCAGACCCAAATACCAACAAGATGATAGAATCGACTATTAAAGAGGAGTTATTTTAAAGACGTTTCCACACTTTTCATAAGGAAATAATAAGAATTCACACAATCCAACTCACAGAAAGTTAACAAAGGGCTCAATCTTTTCTTTTGATTACATACATTTAAAATCCAACAAAACTGCTCTCACTCTTGATAATGCACGACAAGATTGGCTTGAGTGCAAAAAAAATGAAAAAACCCCAAGAGCCAATTGAACGGAAACTCATAATAGTTACAAAGCTGAATCAGACGACTGGTCAAAACTGTTGGCTTCACTATTTTTTTTTTAATGATGCCGTTCACTGCTTCATTTCCCTTCATAAATACAGTTTAGTTAGCCGAAGTGATTTATGAAATCTTATCAGGGGCCATTTGAGCTGTAATCAAGCAAAGGCCCTGAGCTGTGACAAGCCTTGTAGATTGCATTACTTTTATAACACAACTAATACACTCTGTATTATTCAACTTACTTTACTTTATGCATTTGGACAAACGTGTTTTAAAAAAGTTACAATCTGTCTAGGGTCATTATAAGGAGAACAGGAACATGTGTTAGAGTAGACAGCAAAATGAAATGTGTATGAGGAAGTGTGTTTGGGTCAATGAGGAGTACTTGGTAAGGGAGAAATAAAGTTGCAAATAAGATTCATTTAGAGTAATAATTTTGCAAGTACACACATATGAAACATTATTAATTTTTTGGAGTGTTTTATATGTTCTCTGTCTTGCATGCTCACACATATACTCAGACATGAACGAAATAAGTAGACACTTTGTTTTATGCACCGAATTTACATTAAGAGCAACAACTTATCTAGGCATAGAATGAGAGAGTTGTTCTGAACAGATTTTCAAACAACATTAAAATGTCTTTCAGAAGGCCCAGGTCAATCAGATTGTGTTTTAACCCTTTCTTTAACTTGATCTTTAATTCTGAAGGAGACATTTTAATTACAGTCGGATAAAATCTATAATTCTGAAGCAGTAATTTGAATTACAATCTAAAAAGAAGGAAACACATAGTAGGCAAAACATTCATGGCCATACACTCACACACATTGTCTGTACCACTCTATCCTGTATATAGGGTCATGAGGGGCCAGGAGCCTATCCCAGGAGACTTAGGGCATGAGGTGGGGTACACCCTGTGATGGATTGCATGTCTTTTGGACTGCGAGAGGAAACCGGAGTTCCCAGAGGAAACCCATCAAGCATAAGGACAACATGCAAACTCCATGCACACAGACCCAAGTCGGGTGTCAAACCTGAATCTTGAAGATCCAAGGCGACACTGGTAACGACTAATCCACTGTGCCATCTCTGATGCATACATTTGATCATAAAACTATGGGCGTCTATTTACTTTTTGCATGTCTGTATGTATATAAATGAGATATTTCCATATATATTTTGGTTATATCCTTGAGAATTTTGTATGATTTTGCTCCACCTGTTACAGGTCACAGTGAATATATGTGTATCAACCTCATGCTTTTGTTATGTTTTTTTTTTTGTGAGTTACTGGCTGCAAATTGGACACTGAACAAAGTCTTAAGCTTTGTTGCACATGAAACCTTTTTTTAAATACCACGTTTATTGAAGACCATGAGAAACATTATAAACAATAAACCAATAAACTTTACTTTACAGTGCATCATCAGCCTCTTCTCTTTCCCAGTTTCAGCTTGACATTAATTTTGTACATTAAAGGACATAAAGTAGCAGACATATTCAGGTGTATCAGTTTCAACAGCAGACACAACCTTTCTATCTCATGTCTCTATCTCATGTCTCTATCTCATGTCTCCGGTACACAAAGCGAATAAGTGTTGTAGAATAAAAGTTGGCATAGACAATGAGGTGTGCCTGTGAACAATAATTTGCCCCCTAAAACAAGAAATGGCATTTATCTCATTTTGCTATCAAAATGTTCACATACATGTTCTATTTTACAGTAAGCTCCTTTATTTATTTATTTTTTACCATGTCACACCTTCAAATTCCACCTCATACAGCATCCAAAACATGCTTACCTAACACCTTCTTTGGATAAATGTCAAAAGCATAAAAATTGCATTATCTTTCCCAGCTACAGGCATGACAGATGCTTGTATATACAGTAGGTACATATTAACTGTACACGAGCAACACTAATTCATTTCCAAGGCATTTAAACCTGTCGTCTGTATAATCTAAACCTTGTCTACGCTGTGTATGAGAATATCAAGGACATTTGAATGAACCCAAAACACCATTTGCTACATTCTGTGACTTACTCAGCTTGTTTTGTAGCTGTTTTTCTTTTTTTTTTTTTTTTTGTATGACAAAGTCGCACGAAAAACAAACTTCTGCGCCATCGTACTCGTACTAGCTCGACGAGGATTGCTACGTTTTATAAACCTTACCCACAGAGCAGTTTGGATTGGTTGTGCCCATTATAATGGAGGCACACGAGATGGCATGGCTGTAATTGCAATCATCATCATCATCATCATCATCATCATCGCAACCAAAACCATAATCATAAACATAATCATAATCATTATCATCCTAATGGCAATTGTAATCTCTGGCTGAAATGCTATCTTCATACACCTGCTTTATTTAAATCCTAACCCAACACTTTTATTGGCGCATATTCATTTGAGGCACCATATGCACACTTTGCTGTTAATCGTATCCCCAGATTTTTTTTTCTTTCTTCCTTCCTTCCTTTTTTTTTTTTTTTTTAGTGTTTTTTGCTTTTCTTTTCTGTTGTCGTGCTACTTCATTTTATCAAAACCCCCCTCTTCGTTTTTTTTTTATTTCTCTCTTTCTACTGTCTATCTGGTGATTGATGGAGTGAACGGAGAGAGGCACCGGAGCGCAGAGCAGCGTGTGGCCACTAGTCCGAGACACCATCCCAGAATGCACCGGGAGAGCGCGTGAGAGCGGAGTGTGGACCGGAGTGAAGGAGCGAAGAATAAGAATGGGCGGGAGGAGAGCGAGGGGGAGGTGGGGTGAGGGGGGGGGGCGGGGGAGCGCGCGCGAGAGAGAGAGAAAAGGAGCGGGGGAGAGCGCGGGAGTGCACGAGCGAGAGAGGGGAGCTCAGCTGAAAGCCGCAGACTTAATTCTATGCATCATTAAGCAGTCTCACTCAATGCAACATCCCCTATACATCATCCACGCTCAGTAAACACAACGATGACATTACATTAGCAAGCGCAAATGAATTTTCTTTTTAGAGGGAAATTGAGAATACTCTCTTTGCGCTGTCTCTCTCTCTCTCTCTCCTGGCCGCCACGTTGTGCAGGCACTCGCAAAAACTCCAAGCACAAGCCATTAAAAAAAG
>JAQQZT010000017.1:5508330-5523192 GCA_030068275.1 Clarias platycephalus
CATATGGGTTAACCTGCTCTAATATATAATAATAATAATAATAATAATAATAATAATAATAATAATAATAATAATAACAATAATAATAATAATAATATTTAAACTGGAACAAAGTTTCATTGCATCATCACTAAAAATGGTCAATGTCAACAGCCTATGTAATGCTGACATCATCAAAACATCTCATGGTTTTGTCGATACACAGTATTTTCTGCTCCCCTGTACCCCCTGAGCAATGCTATTTTTCCTCAACTATGCAAATAAACCATTTCCTCGATATGAGCATCTGTCTTTTCCAAAAGCTGAGGGTAGATTCACCTTGAGGCCACGTTGCCCTCTGTCTCCCTCTCAATCAGACCTCTCTCTTATTAAACCAAGCTGCATATGGAGAAAAGCAGAGAATGGCAGTAGCCTATTGGTGCGAGTCAAGGCCAGCCCAGGTTTGTTTTTTATCACGGCAAAGCACCCAAACCATGTTGCTATGAAGTGAGCTATATAAATGCAAATGCTATTGGGCATCTATTAGAGGGCTTGGGAGAGGGCCGTATGTAAATGTCCTATAAGAGGCTGGGGCACTCATCCCGAGCAGATTACTATGGCCCCTGATGAAAGGCGGGCTAGCGCGGGGAGAAAGTGCCAGCGCTTTGTGGTAAATCATGGCAAACAAGGTGAGAACTTGGGTAATTGAATAGTTGTGGCGTCTGCGTTTGATTTATTGCATATGCAAGAGCAAGAAATTGCTGTATTGTGCATATGGATGGTGAAGTTTTGTCTGAATTGTATGTTCTGTTCAGTGAACGGGTTTTGACTGTGATGTATAGCTTTCAAAAGGTGGAATCAACTCAATGAGGCATTTTGGCAGAAGACATTATAATATGATTCCGAAAGAAATCTCTGTGATGTCTGTGCGTTGCACTGCACCAAAGCAACACTATCACAATCCTACCACAACATCAAGTTTTTTGTAACATTTTGTTTAATCTTAGACTTTTGCTTAAAGTCACATGTATTGTATAGGATGTATATACACTACAATAAATGCTCTAAAACAAAAATACAAATATTGGATTGAACAAAAGGTCATCACGCCTATAAGATCTTAAGTACACACCAAACATGAGGAAATATTAAGACTTGAATTAAGATTCAGTTAACAGATGATGAAAATTTGATATCCACAAAATATTGCAATTTGAACAGGCATATATTGTAAAATAGTAAATAAAAATGTCTTGTAAAATATGGCATGGCGTCTGGTAAGAGATAATCATGATGTGTTGTCATAAAAAAAATCATGGTAATGTAAAAATTCATTGTCCATAAAATACTGTATATCAAAGTCTGAGAAGAAACAATGGAGTGTATCATGGTTGTATTAAAAGTAAAAATAAGAGGAAAGAACTTTGAAATGTGTTGTAATGAGAAACTCTAGGCATTGGTGAATAGCTGTGGTGGAAAAAAAAAAAGAAAAAGGAAAAAACACTTCGGGCTATGCTGTTATTGGAAAATAATCACCTTTGGGCTGGTAATATATTACACAGAGTGGTCATTGATTATTGTCCTATAATAGCATTAACTCATGTTTTATTCTCTACATGTTACACAGTAAAGGATTTGTTTCCAATTAAATATGATGTGATTAAGTGTTCTTTAAATCGTCATAAAATTGAATTTGTGCTGTTTTTTTTTATAGCAGCTTAAGAGACTTTCTGCCATCATGAAACGTCTTCTGTCACATACTGTAAATTGCTTAAAAAAAAACTTGCAGATAGATTCCAGTTAAGGTTTTCTCTATATGTATTTAGGATTATAAACTCCAGGATGCCGGTTTGATCCTGGACTCGGTTTGATCCTGGGTTACTGCCTGGACAGATTTTCACATTATCCCAGTGTCTAGCAAATTATCTCCCACCTCCCACATTGAGTGTGCATGTTGCCCTGAGATGGACTGGTGTCACATCTACGGTGTATGTGGGACTTCTCTTCTAAGGTGTTCCCAGGATAGCTTCTAGATCCTCTTTAAGCAGAATAAAACCAGAATCTTATATCCTAGGGTGAGCAATCCTGAGTTTGATTGTCATGTCAGTGGGGTTTTGGAGGAAAAATAAGTCTTTCTTTGTCACATACTGTATACATTCAAGCACAGTGGATATTGTTATTTCCTTATTAAAAATGAAAAAGGGGTGCAGGGTGTGCTATGATAAAGTAGACCAGGAGCAGAGAAGGTTGGAGGCCTTACCCAACGGTATCTTGAACCTTTAACCTTCTGATTTGTAACACAGAGCCTTAATAGCTGAGCCACAACATCTATGTTTCCATGTCTTTCCCATATTTGTGTTGGTTTCCTCTGAAATCCAACATGCATCCAGCTACTGGGGTTTGGGCATTTACGCACTCTATACTGCTTTATCCTGTATGCAGGGTTGCAGGGGCCTGGAGCCTATCCCAGGATACTTAGAGCACAAGGCAGGCAGGGTACACCCTGAACGGGATGCCAATCCAGCACAGGGTACACACATGTACCCATGCGGGTTCCCACACTACGGGAGCGCCAGTTCGCCAAATCTGAATGTCTTTGGATGGTGGGCGGAAACTCACCAAGCACTGGGACATGCACATAGACCTGGACCCTGAATCGGACCTGGACCCTGGCTGGATGTGCAAGGCAATAACGCTAACCCGACTAAGCGGGTTTGGGAAATTTAACCCGGGCGTTCCGAATGGCGGGTGAGAAACCTACCACTGAATCACCAATGCTCAATATTCTACTGATTTAATGAAATCTAGAAATAAATCAATTGAATAATTTGAGACAATGTCCTCAGGAGTTGGGTGAAAGTGTCACTAGTGGAAACATGAGGAAGAGTCGCCCCCTACAGCCGAGTTGCTTTGCGCTCTTGTAGGTTTTGCTTTCAAAGGGCTTGTCTCAGTGCGACTCGACTGGAAACAAAAATATGTCGGTCGACCTGTGTGTCGGTTATTCTACCTAATAATTGTTTAAAAAAAAAAATCATATCTATATGGTTTCCGGAGCATTCTTAGCGAAGATGAGGCAGAAAACGCTGGGTTCTGTCGTGGGTTTGCTTTGCACAGGGACCTGTTTGGCGCAGGTAAGCCGAGCTGTGCGCGTTCAGAAGCGGCCACTTGTGTAACTCGAGCCCCGGGCTCACAGCTGGAAGGAGGCCCTCTATTGTGCACTGGTTTTGTTTTCGATAGAAAAACATACTGGGTACAGAATACCAATGGATTTAAAGATTAACAAGAGAAGGATGACATGCCATTGAGGTTTAGCTGGCTGTTTTTGTCGGGGTTCTTAATGACGCAGAACGTATATAGTCTTTATAGGAAAGCCATTTTTATTTCCTTCTGTTCAATTCTAAAGGCTAGCGGTGTTAGCTTGACACGGAACTAGCCGGCTAACGGTAAAGGCATCAAGGTGAACAATAGCCCGGTTGTTAGGAATTGTGAATAGATGTTTGTAAAAGTTGACATTCGCTTTATGTCTATAGTTACATTCCTGGTTGGCTAAAAATAAATGACTGAACTGTCAGCTTGCTATAAGATTAATGTTTTTGTTTTTTAAAACTATTTTTTATTTGTTAGCTAGCAAGCCGGGTGTAATAAAGGAGAGTAACGCTACTTTGACTGTGAATTAGCGAGCTGGCTAACTAAGTTTACTGGGTCAAGTTTCTGACACACAGCCTGACTTTGAGTAGAAAAAAATTGTCGAAACATTCAATTTAACTAAAAAATAAAAATAATTCGATTTTTGTTTGTTTGTTTTTACAATTTATGCTCTCAGTTTCGTTCTCAGGAATGACAATTGAAGTCTCGCTTTCTGGAATGAGGTTGAATCATTCAAATAAAAAAACTAATTGTTACACTATATAAACTACAATATTTAACATAAATACATAAATAATTTAATTTGACATTTCTTGGGTGCTTTTGTTTGTTGTGAGACCTGGCTGGAAAGCAAATGAAAAGAAACATTAAATATTAAAAATATTTTTGCTATTATGTTTCTCTCTACTTTAAGTCACTGCACAATAAGCATTATATTATACACATTATAGTGTACAGCAACAATTTGTTTTTTAACCTCACAATTAATACATAATTTCCCTCTACAACGTCTGACTGGCTATTATTTTGAACAATGATCCAGACACCTGTATTTTAGTGCAGTAATCTGGTTAAGTGCGATGATATTTTAACATAGTGTTGATATTCATACTTAGTATCTCATTAATTAGATTTTTTTTTTTTTTGTGACTTACTAATCAGTCAATATGAGGTATCCTATGGGTGTGATGGATAAAATATCAATGATCAATGTTTAAGATAACGAAACAGTATAAATCTGATGTCATTCTTTTAGAATGAAGTTATACCTTGTTTTTTTATTATGAGCAGTATATTTAGGGTAACTGCTTCACTACATTTTGTTTCGCTTTCTTTTTGGATGCCACTTGCAGAAATCAGATTATTGTTATTTACTGTTGTGTGCTCTTATCTAACTGCTTGTAAAAGCTTATATCTGACATTTTCGGCTCTTTTGTGTTTATCAGACTATTGGTAACACGCAATACCATAACATAATGTGAATATTGTTATTTTGTGTTTATTAGTATTGTTGTTATTTATGCACAGGGTAAGGAGTTCTGTTTCGGGGTGAACAATGAGAAGTACAGATGTGAGATGGGCTACTGTTGCGGCGAGACGGAGTGCTGCACGTACTACTACGAGCTGTGGTGTGAGTGTCAGACACTGCCCTGCTTTGTGTTTGTTTTTTTTTCCTCTTGGCTTTCTCATGTCTTTGTTAGGCTGAATTTGGAACAGACTGGTACACACGAGCTGTACTAATGTTTACTCTACAAATGTTTACTGTAATTTGAATCCTTTTGCTTTTAGGAATCATAAGCACGAATATGTAGTGTAAATGGATTGATAGGATCCCTAAAAACAACAGAACTCTAATGTAATGTAAAAATTTTTTTAAATATATATTTCTAAAGAAATCATCAATATATATATATGTGTTTGTTCAGGGTTCTGGCTGGTCTGGACTCTCATCATCATGCTGAGCTGCTTTTGTGCATACAGACACCGGCGTGTTAAGATGCGCTTGCAGCAGGAACAGAGACAGAGAGAAATTAGCCTCATGGCCTATCAGGGAGCCTCCAGCTCTTTCATCCCTCCACCACCCCTCAACCTGCGTAAGTCTGACTCTCTGACCTATGATCCGATCTGCTTATACCTCCCCCCGCCCCCGTTCATTTTATTTGACGGAGAATGCTTGGCCATGAGGTAATCTGAGTGTTTGTCTTTTTATACCGTTGAACTCTGCCGCCTCAACTCTGAAATCACTGACCATACTGGTGTGCACTGATTACAGCTGTACCAAGATCACAAGGTCCTGTTTATTCGGGTTTTTTAATGTCTTTTAATTGCCCACAAACGTGTGTATGCGGAAAAAAAATTCTGTTAGAAAACAGTAGAGCTTGGGGTAGAGTTACACATGAAGGTTAGTATACACGTTATACTGCCCACATTTATTTTCATTTATGTAAATGTTATTTATATACCCTAGGGGTCAGTGGTAGATGGATAGATGAACAGCTTCATTAATCCCTGAAGCGGAAAGGTTTTGTCATCACTGCATGACTTATCACGTAAACACGTAGTGGAGTTTAGAGGCTAGTCATGTTTGCCGCTAGCTAACTGTCAAACGTTATACACTACAAAAACACAGGTTTGATCAAAATAACCCCTTCAATTAAGAAGGAAATTTTCAATTAATATTCCATCCTACATGCTTTGACAGAAGCCTCATTCAACAATTTAACAGCAGTAGGCACAAATGAATCTCTTAATCATTCTGTGTGACACCTGGGCATTGTAACCCGATCACTCACAGTGCGTTTCAGATTATTAAAAACGCCAAACAAATGGTGATCCAGCCTGTACTCTTCTTCAAGTTCCTTGTCTCGAAAACAGTCTCTAATGAACCAGGGGTCAACCTAATTATAGACCCAGCCTTTTAATGGACTTGTTAATCCTGTTCCGATTGCTTACAGGAATACTGTTACCCCAACATGTGACTACATAAACCAAAGCACTAATCACAAAATTAGTCTTACTAATCTCAAAAGATTTTAATTTCCTCACTTAAAACAATCTAAATTGTGCCTTTTTATCCACAGCATCTACATTCTTAGGTTAATTTTGTTTTTGTAGTCTCAGATATTTAAAGGTGAGAATTACTATTGGTTAGTCATCACTACTTTATTTACAGCCAACCAAGACATCGGAAAATATTTGAAGATAACATGATGCCATACCATGTCTGTAATCTGCTGTAAAGTAAATAAAAACGGTGACACATCTGCTCCCTGTGGGGCACCTGTTTAAGTTAAAATTATATTTCTGTTATATCTCTACTAAATGATATCTCAATAAACTCTGTTGTTAGGTCTAACATGCTGAAGTGTTTATATAAGCTGATCTAGAATCTACATTCTAAAATCAATAAGTTTTGATGGCAGGAAATGAATTAAATTCTCATGAGAAATCAAAGAACATAATATGGACAACTTTCAGCTGGCTCAAGACGACTATGACTCAAGAATGTTCATGTAAAGCAATGCGTCATCCACGTTAAGTTTCCTCTTTTACACAAACTGCAAATAAGAGTCTGTAAAATCTACTTTTTAAGGTATATTGATTTACTTTAAAAAGAGATATAGAATGAGAGTACTGTTTATATTAACATAGTTTAATGTTGAATTACATGACCGAATTTGTAATTTTTTTTAGCCACTGATTAAAAATAAATTTTTAATGTATGTAATTTTTTTTCCCCAAGTTTTGTTTGTAGTATCATTGTTTTGTCTACCACAATCTTCTACCTCTCAATCTACCTTTCCCTTTAGACCATTTCAGCTCTAAATGCCTCGGGTAACTGAACTGACACTCTTTTTCTTTCCATTTAAGGCTTCTGGACAGACTGCAAACTCCCCGACTATGAGGAAGTAGTAGGTCACCCTCCCACCCCTCCTCCACCATACTCCGAAAATCCTCCAGAAAACCCAACCTGCGCTCAGCCGGCTGTCAGTAGCTCAGCATCAGCCGAGGTGTTGGACGCTGCTCAAAACGCGAACGGTGCTTGTGAGCCACAGCAGCAGAACCTCGCAGCCGCCGCGGCCGAATCAGACTGCACAGAGCACGAAGAGCGGGACATCCCTCCGGAGGAGGAGCTGAACACCAGACGGAGACACGTGACCGGCGACTCGGGTATCGAGATGTGCGTGTGCCAGCTGGACACGGATGAGTGCGCCGGGACGGAGGAGGATGAGGGCAGGATGTGTCAGGTGCCCAGTGGGAGCTGCTGCTCGGAGAGACAGGCTCTCAGACCCAAAGAGATCTCACCCTCACCAACATCCAATGGAGATCATGTCGTGTGACTGACATGATGCAAAACCTTGCTTGAAGTTGAAGAGCCTTTGGCTTTGTTGTGGTTAGTTTTTTGGGTTTTTTCCCGGCATGTTTTGCCATTCAAATAACAATATAAAAAAGATATTTAAAAAAAACAAGGCCTTTGCTCTTATGTTAACAAATAACAATAACAAATTTAGTTTTTTCTAGAGGGGATTTTTTTGTATTTAGTGGGTTGAAGCGCTCTTGTTTTGCCATATGTTTCTGAGAGAGAGAAAAAAGTGAGAAGAAAGAGCGAGCCGTGCTTCGAAGCTTCTTAATGTTTCAGTTAACCAAATATCTCACTCGTCTTCGTGGACTGAAACGGGGACATTCCCCTCTCCCCTCCTTCTGTGCGACATTTCAGTTCAGCTATGGCGTCACTTTCCTTGCACTGAGGCTGGAAAAAACTGCCTGCACACGTTGTTTTTCACAAGGCTGTGCTGCAGATATTGCAGCAGTCGGCCTGACATCAGCTGAGCTTCATCCCTCAGGACAGAGCTACATGCTGAGGATCAGATAACCGCAAGAACACCTTCTGCAGGAGAGCACCAGAAGGACACGATTACCCACTGTGCTTTGCATACATGATACAGCATGTCCACATCGGGCCTGAAATTTGAAGATGACACAGCGTCGAGTCATGGTTTTGGGTTAGTGTTAAACATCTGTTTGATTCAACAAAATAATGATTTCATGTTAATCATAAACCAGCAAAACAGCAGCACTACAAAAAAAAAAAAAAAAAAAAGAACGACTTTTTCCCCCTTTTTATAACTATTCCATAAGTTCAATAATAATGAGAATGCACATGGTATTGCTCGTCATTCAGCATTGAAGATTTCGCCTTATTGTGGAAATGAGATGAAAATACCTAGGCCTCTTTACTCAGGCTGCTTTCACACTATGGGTTTTTTGCTTTTCTGTTACAATGGGAGAATGATTATTTGACCCTAAACTCTTTAAAAGTTATACTTGGTACTTCAGATTATTATTTTTTTGTCATTCTAAAAAAAAAACACGACATCCAGACTAATTTTTCACCAGCATTCTGTCCGTTTGTTATTATTTTATTTTTTTTCCGTTCTCGCCTATTTAACTTCCAACCTAAACTTTCCTGTTTTGCTTTCGAAATCTGCACTGCAACTGAATAAATAAAATACAAAACATGCCCCAGTCCAGTGTAAAAGCAGCCTAAAATTAAAGTTCTCAAATAAAAATTTTGTTAAATAATTTCTACCCAAGTTCGGGTCTGAAGCCAGCATATGTGATGAAGAACATGTTGACTGCTGCTCCTGTTTGTTTCGGAGTCACACTGCCATCTTCTCTTTTAGCTCCCTTGGACCATATGCCTGTAAAGTTAGCATCTGTTTTAAAAAAACAACAACAAAAAACAATTGGCATCTGCCTTTTTGCAGATTTGAATATAATCAAAAAAAAAAAAATTCAAGGGGTTTAATAACATCTAACAACAAGGATTTCTTTTTTTAAAATCCTGACAAGAAATAGCATATGTTGTGTTTTCAGAAACTGTGGAAAAGCGGATTGATTATTTTTCAATACATCAGCGTCAATCTTTTAACATGGGCACGGATTTTGTAAGTGCCACTTGAGAAGGGATTCTCGCATTTTTTATACCATGTTTGTAATGTATAAAACAGCTAAGTTGCTTTAAAGGAGTACTTCAGCTTATTTTTCATCTTTTTACCAAATTTGTAGCGTGTGTGCGATTAAAACAAACAACACCGGGGGTGTGCTTACTTTTAATGGCAAGCTAAGGGTGGTTGTTGTGTTCCATTAATAAAAGTGTAAAATTGTTAATAAATGTGCATATTTCCTTCAGCAAAAAATACTTTTATGTCCTTTTCAAGCTTCATTTGCGATCATATTAGAACGAAACGCATTGTAGGTTTTGCGCAACAGTGCGGTTCAACAGATGAAGACAGGGTCCAGAGTCTCTCTCTGAACAATGTAAATGAAAGAGCTACTCATCATGTTGTTGGATCACACCTGGAAATCTTTCTTTGTTGTTGGTACCTATGACGTTATTCATCAATCGCTGTTTTGTGTAAGCAGGGTTTTGGGTTTTGTGTAAACTGTTTTTTGCGTTCTTTTCTCAGTATAGGGGAAGCGGTTAAAAATCTTTTCCACAGTTCATTTTAATCGCACAGACACTGCAGATGGCTACATGAGTATGTGTGAGATAGAGAAATGACAGAAATTGATTATGTTCTGTCCCATATTTCAGGGAATACAGAGAGCTGTATTTGCATTTTTTTAAATGTTATTATTATTATTTTTTTTATAAATGCGCCTCTGGGTCCGAATACATTCTTTCAGTTGTCTATGTAAAAGCGCTGGGCCTCATTTATCGATCTTTTAGCGAGGTTGTTTTGTTTTCGTAAGCCAAACCGAACTAAAACCTCTCACCAAATTTGCGGGAGTTTATTTAAGTGATGCTGAGTTGATAAACGCTGGTTGTAAATTACTAAGCAGGTTCACGGCAAGCCCAAAAATCTTCCAGTAACGCAGTTCAGCCCATGCGGCGATCCGGCTGCTTGTGCACTCTTCTGTAAATGCTCTTCTGAACAACTTACTAACTCAGTTTATTCATATCCACTTTGATAGCTGAGGCCCAATGAAGTAGTGTGAACCACTTTTTTTCTTTTTATTTTTTTTGCACTTTAAAAGACTCGCCAACATCAGCGATCCTGTGGAACACATAAACAAAATGTTGGCACGCAAAAAAATCGGAGCAGGGCGAAGCTCAGCTCTTAGGCCTCCTTCGTCTTCAATCCACTTTCAGCTTCCCCACTTGAGGGCACTGATCGTCTGTTATTAGCACTTGGTCGGATAAACCGAGCCGTTTGTGAGGCTCGGTGGCATTGAATTGTATGATTTTGCGTAGTTTTGTGTGTATTCATAACCTGCGAAGATGATGAAGACTGCTACCGTGGTGCTGAAGCAAGTCGGAATAACGCCTGAGCGCACCGCGAAGCTGCTTTGCTAGGTGCCTGTAATGCTAGTCAGAAGCATACGCGTATGCCGGAAGCAAACGGCAGACGAACTGGTGCTGCTGCCTCATTGTTGTAATGGAAAAACTCATGTCTTTCTGTTTTTAATCCACGCAAGTTCTAGAATGCTTTTTGCAAAATTCCACATTAGGTTAAGAGCCTGAGAGGTGTAGATATTGGATTGAAAAAGTTTTCCTTTCATATTTTAGTTATAGTTAAGGTTTTCAGGATTTGAAAGTGAAAACGTGAAGGTGCTTTTTGTGTGCTTTCAGGACTGTAGATATATTTTCCATTTTTCCATGTTTGTGGGCTATGACGGCAAATTTTTGCCAGGTAGAAAAGAATATAATTGCACAGCATTCACCGCCATTATTTTTGGCAGCAGCAGTATGTCAAATTTTTTTATTATTATTTCAAATATTAGACATTGATTTAATCATCTAAAAGATACAAAATGTTGACAGGATTGGTCTATGCAACACAATGGACTTTTTATTAAAAGAGGTGTTTTAATTAGCTAGCTGTGTAGGTAGGCTCACTGGATTCCTATCCGACATACATAATTTGAACAGCTATATACTGTCTCATTTGGAGAACCTGCGCAGTACACGTCTGCGCACTATCTAGCAAGAATTCCTCTTCTGTTTGCACCATCACATCCGTTGCTTGTGTGTGTAGATGGTGGAACCATGTGATTAATGTTTGGAGATTGAATCAAAAGTTCACTGCTGTTTTCGAAGAACTATTCACATGATGTGGCAGTTAGGAAAATCTAAACTTCTACGCATAGTTCGACCTGCATGTTTTATTTTTTGAGTCTTAAAATTCAAAATCCAAAATTTGAGAATTTCAACTTTTCACAATTTTGCCGCAACAAGCCAACTTACTGAATTTAGAAATGGTATGTCCCCAAAAAAAAGGACTATGAAGATAAGAAGTCAGTTGTTTAGCTTTTGAGAAGTTAAAAATTAAGATAAGACAAAATTGAGAGAATTCAGACCTTTGAAAGATAAACTTTAATATTTTATACAATTATGAATTTTGAGAAGTAAAATTCTGGAACAAATCAAATATTTGAGATTAGACACAATCTTGAAAATAAGGTAGAACAAACTTTCTTTTAGGCAAGTCGTTCTTTAATAGAAGAATTTTTTTTTAATTAACTTGTAAGACCAAATTTTGACACAACTCTGCTGGCAAAAACGACTGGAAATATTTTGTACTAGATTTTTTTCTTTTCTACTTGGCGGAATTGGGCTTCCATACTGGAATGACCGTGGTAGTTTGGGAAAAGTTTGCTGATGCATGTGGTTGTGTAGATGCAAAGTTGCATGTCTCCTTCTTCTGAGTAGCAGTAGGATCTGAAAGAGGTTCTTAGAGAATGAAGCATTAAGCTTCCTCATATAACCTGTGGCAAGTTATGTCGAAACAGTAAGGTGTTTATAATTTTTTTTCCAATAAAAAGGCATTAGTAGGTCATTTAGTTTTTGTTAGGTTTTAAGGAAACGATTGTACAATTCAAGGCCACTGTTTGCAATTGGCGGTTGTTAAATGGCCGCCATGTTTCTGCCAGTGTGTGTGTGTGTATGATGTGCAATGATGTCTTTGTTTCTCTCTCTTTGTGTACGTGTGGGAATATGTGTGAATCTATCTGGAGATGTGTGTAATGGGGAGAATTGCGTAGCATTACTGCGTCTCTCTCTCTCTCTCCCGGGTCGCGTTTCACCAAACAGGTTAAACATGGCAACGGAAACCGTAGTGACGGACCTGCAAGTGTTTTGACCAAAGGTTTAGAGCACTGATTCTCAAAATGCAGTCTGTCATTTTTTTCTCTATATTTTTCTGCTTATTATTATTATTATTATTGTTATTACTGAAAAAGCATCATCAGAATTCCTTTGGAAGGATTTCAGAAACAAGTAATGGCACCTTTGCATTCTGTTGGCTGTTCGTTCAGGAACAGAAAGCTTTGTGGCCCTGACAATAAACAAAACAATATTGCGTTTGAACCTGTTCAGGGATCTGTGGACTTCAAGGAGTCCCTGAGTACATAATGCTCAGACCTTGTAGGTTTAGAGGGAAAGTCTCGCAGCATTTCAGGGAAGTTTGGCTTCTGGTTCTCTCAGTGTGTCTCTCCCAAGAATTTAACCCTGATACGATTCCTTTTCAGTTTCCATAACACATCCGACGGGGATGTTTACACTCATCGTGCCTTGTTCTTCACAATGAAGCTTTCCCGAGAAAAAAATCCCACCTCTCTCTCTCAATCTCTCTCTCTCTTGCCTTTATCTTTTGTTTGTGTCCCTTCATACCTCTGTACTGTATCTAACTATAGGCTATGCACCGCAAATAAGAAAGGTAAAAGCTCCCCATTGGTTGTCTATACAAGCAATACTTTTCTCAGTTCACATTGCACTGCATCCAGGTAGACTTCGAAATGAGACTTTCCTACTTCTTTTTTTGTTTTTCATGAACGCTTTCGTATATTTGTGTCTTTCATAATTTCAGAACGGGGGGGGGAAGTAAGAAACAGTAACAGAGCCACATCCTTATGCAAGCCTGTTCGAGGGCTTGTATGATTTTGAAGGGTCTGTTTTTGTAAAGCCATTTTTGCTTGATACTCTCATCACTAGTAGGACGGAGTTTCTGTTACACATCAACTGACTATTTTAGCTTCACTATCCATAATATCATTAAGTTCTGATAAAAATAAAAAAGTACACGTTTAATTTCTTTGTTACTTATTTGTTACTTAGAAGAAGAGCACAGAACTGTTAATTTTCTTTGTTGTTGTCACTAAGATCAAGCCAAAAAGAAAAAAAAAAGGATGGTGAAATGGGGGGGGAACTAAAAAAAATAAATAAAAAAATCATGAAATCACTGAAGTGTGTGGAAAATTCTAACGCTTGGGGTTAATAAGAAGTCGCCTGTGTACTCTTTGTATTTTATTTTTGTAATAAAATCATACAGCACATGACTGCCTACCTGATGTCATTATTTGCTCAAAATGTCAAGCTGGAGTCGATTACATGACACTGTGATATAATTAGCAGCATTACAAACTAAGGAGATATGATCTTTTAACAAGCATAAACATGTCAAGTCAAGCACTTGCAAGTATACATTATTTTATCGAGAACTTTAGCGAAATCATCAGTAGCAGCAGCTTTGTGAGTGTGTCATTGTGTTTCTGCTAAATTTCCTCTCAGGAACTCTGCAGCTCTTGGCACAAACAATGAACTGATCTTGAGTCACATTTAGAAACGACGCCTCAGACACACAAGTTGACCTTTTTGGTTCTGGCACATCGTCAAGGAGAGACAAAACTCATTTTGTGTTGGAAACGGATGGGGGGGAAAAAAATGCTTCCCACGTCCATGTTGAGTGAGTGTTATTTTAAGTCGGTAACCAAAGCCCATAGAAAGTAAGAGAACATTTTTTTACTTTTAGCCGCCTCTAGTGGACAAATACTGTTTACAAAAAAGGTTGCTTTTAGCCTCCGTACTGGGATTACATTTAGTGTAAGTTAGACTCATAAAGGAAAATGTATTCAAATTTCTATATAAGTAGGATTTTCCGCAGGCACAGTCAATTATTTTTCCTATAAAAGCTTTTCTCCCAAAGTATTTTATTCTCCTTATACCAGAGCAGTTCACCAGTGCAAAAATTTCTGCCTCATTAGACGTGGACATTTTTTATCTACTTGTACGCTGCCTGGTCAAAAATAAATAAATAAATAAATAAATCACCACCGGGTGACCGTTATAATTGTCAGGTAATTACTATAATATAGCTACAAATGATGATGAGCGGGCCCAAGCACTGCATGCATTTAAAGGGGACATACCAGTACCGGTATTAAAATACTGTATGGGTGGAATTTTATGTCAACACCTGAAAAAAAGCCCCCGATGCTGGGAGGAAAAAGCATCACACAATGAGGTCACTCAATATAATGTCACAAAATTATTAACCACTTTTTAGCACAAGTTGAAGGTGTTGTCACAGCTGACCCGTTTGAGATATCAAAAATCCCTTTTTTTCAATTCTGCATCCTTAATATATTGAAATCACATGGGCCTGGTTTGTTGACGATCGTATAAATCCCCTAGGAGGAGTACATCAAAATCCACTGGTTGTGTTTTGCAAACGGTCCAAAATAATTTACTTAGGTGAGCAGACCCTATGACATGAGTAGCTTCTCATTTCTTAAACAACCAGAGCCACATATCCTGTGGTCATGCAAAGTCTGTTTCAGAAGGGTCAAATTATTGGCCTGCATCAAGCAAAGAAAACAAAGAAAACTAAGGAAATTACTGAAACTACTAAACATTAGATTTATATTATTGGGTGTGTCAGGGTAAGAAGAGAG
>JAQQZT010000017.1:5537421-5551607 GCA_030068275.1 Clarias platycephalus
TAAATCACTAAACAAAAACAAAGAAATTTGCAAGTGACCCCAAACTTTTGATCGGTAGTGTATATATTTTCAAGGCATTAATATTACTGTATATTTTTGAGGCTAAAATAAATAAATAATAATAATAATAAATTATTATTATTATTATTATTATTTTAATATATAATTATTATAGCCATCTTTAACTCTGCAGTGTTAAGTGACGACGCCGTACATCCGGGTGTGTAATTTGTAGACGGTCCCTTACGCCACAGTGGAGCGCGTTGGGCGACGCTGCTGCAGTAGCGCGTGTCTCTAGTCAGGACTGTGATCTTTACACACCAGCATTTTATATGGCAATTTACTGAAGCGGAAGCAATGGAGCCCACTGCTGACACGCCCGAGAGCAAAAAAGTCGACCTTTACAGGGACACATGGGTTCGGTTTCTGGGTGAGTATTAGTGTTAGCGTTTCGGAGTGTGTGTGTGTGTGTGTTGTAAGTTACTGTGTGAAGATATACTGTGTATTTAATGCATGTTATGAAGGAAACCGATGTTATGTCACTTCTGGCTTGTACGTTGTCTCGGTTAGGGGTTGATACTGGATATAAACCACATCAAGGCAGTCACACACACACAAACACACACACAGTGAGAAGTTTCACACTAACTTAATTATATAAAACCTGCTTAATGTCAAGCAAGGTCAGACATCGGGTGCCAAAACTTTTTAGCACCTAGGAAACGTTCTTAAAATTTTCACTGACCCACACAACTTTGTTGTGTAGTTAACAAAATGCAAAAAAAAAAAAAAAAATTCTAATAAACTAGTCTCATTTTAAACATATTTAATCCTTGCCATTAAAACTTAAAACTAATCTATCGATCTTTATTTTATGATCTATAAATAAAACAGAATATATATACACACACACACACACAGGCGATCCTCTAATAGTAGGCAGCGTCATTCTCAACTTCTATGTCATAATGTAAGGTAATAATATACCTTCATTTGATTATCACCCTATCATCACTAGGTGGGCGGAGCCATGGGTAAAACTTTAGTCTAACTATAAAATCGTACCTTTATTTCACAAACGCCAGCGTTTCACACATGCTACCATCAAGAACTTTTTTTCAGCTTTTCAAAACTATGATCAGACTGCCTGCTTCAGTTCACGCCTGAAACACTGGCCTCCCAGGAACTCCTACAATGTCTTAAACATGTGGAAATGGTTTGAAGTGATGGGACAGGAATGTACCGAGGATGTGGCGATAACTTCCTGTAATGTGCAAGTGGTGTTGGCGAATGATTGTGTGTACGGTTCTCACAGACAGGTTGGTGAAAAGTTACGCGTCGATTTTCAAGGCGCATGTTGCACAACAAGGCATGTGTCGCATAACTCGCAGACGAAACATTCATGGGAACGAGCCACCTCGGCAGAAATCTCATCACGTGTACTGTACTTAAAGTCATTAATTTTTTCTCCTTCCTTCCGGAAAAAATTTAATGTGTATGTGTGTGTGCCCTGAGGTGGATTGGCATCCTGTCCAGGGTGTACCCCGTCTCCTACCCTAAATTCCCTGAGGTAGACTCCAGGCCCCGTGACCCTGTATACAGGATTAATCTGTATAGAAGAGATACGTTTGCATTTGAAGTGGTAAAATGTTGCCATTCCTGTATAATCCTGTATATCTTGACGCGCAATACAAATGAAATCCTACTGTAGGTAACGTGATAATATCATATCAGTACGGTCCTAGTGATTTCCATCCCGAGTGGGTAATGTATGGAAACTAAGTGAAAGTCAACACAAAATGACTCTAGGTTAATCTAGATGTTGATCGTTGAGCGTGGATTTTCCCTTTAACTCTGTTTTTTCCCCACTATTGTAAGACCTAATGTACTGTACGCTGAGTAATGCTTTTAGGAACACTGACATTTCGTCAGGGTGACTTTGAAATCCGCTGTGTTACTAAATTAGGTACTGCAGTCTACATTATTCACCATGATACACATACACACACTCAACACACCACCTGGACAAACACAGTTCTCTTAAAGCTGTAAATTTTGTACCGTTTGGTTTAGTCAAAGCGCGGTCACGTACAATATTTGGTTAGGCAAAAAAGCATACTGATTCAGACCTGAAGGGTCACTGCTATTCAATGTGACGTTTCCTTTAGCGCTTTGTATACAGTAGATCCCTTCGAGTGAATAAGGATGTGATTTGAGACACAGTCTCAGCATCATGATGCATGTCCAATCCACCTGAACTTTTCGAGGAACCTGAGAGCTTGAGGGAAGCCCAGACAGTCACAACTTCAGAATCGTAGCTTCTTTGAGGTTTAATTGATGCGGTGTCTATTCTATTCTATTCTCCTGTAGGATATTCCAACGAGGTGGGCGAGTCATTCCGTGCCCTGGTGCCCGTCAGCCTGGTGTGGGCAAGTTACGCCATCGCTACGGCATACGTGTCAGCTGACGCAGTGGATAAAGGCAAGAAGGCAGCTGTGGTAAGTCGAGATTAGAGAGAGAGATATGTATCACAATTTTTTTTCTGGCAATTCATGTATCGCCGCCACACTGAGTCCAAAAAAACATTTTTCACTTATGAACGTTTGCATTTGATTTGGTTCAACGTTGCAGTTCCTCTATATTCCTACAGGTGGTGTGCTCTGAACTATTCACACACCGGCAGGTAGCAAAGCAAACCTTGTGGTAGAAGCAAAATCTTTAAAAAAAAAAATCTTTTATTTAACAAAATCTTAAAAAAATAAATAAAAAAAAAACCTGTAGGCTGCACGGTGGTGTAGTGGTTAGCACTGTCGCCGTGCACCTCCAGGGTCCGGGTTCGATTCCTGGCCAGGTTCGATTCCCGCCTCTGCATGCATGGAGTTTGCATGTTCTCCCCGTGCTTGGTGGGTTTACTCCGGTTTCCTCCCACATCCCAAAGACATGTACGTTAGGCTAATTGGCGTTGAAAGTGTAACAATATAACCGCAAATCTGTCGTATAGATTTTATTTGTTTAAGACACTGCATACAAGATTAAATTGTAAAAATGGAATTGTGTGGAAATGATCTTTACTGTATCTGCTGTGTGTTAAGGCTCACGGTGATCAGCCGGGGAAGACGACGCGTGTAGCTGTGGCCGTCGTGGACACGTTTGTGTGGCAGGCGTTAGCGTCCGTAGCCATTCCTGGCTTTACCATCAACCGAGTGTGTGCTGCTTCTCTCTATTTACTGGGCAAAACCACGCGGTGGCCTTTACCCGTGCGCAAGTGGACCACCACCGCCATCGGCCTTTCTACTATCCCCTTCATTATCAAACCCATCGACAGGTCTGTCTGTGTATTTAAATTTAAACTTTCATGTGATTTTTATAATATGCACAATCATGTATGTTGGAAAAATGTATATTAGAACTGAAGAGAAAAGGAAATGAAACAATAGATTATAAAACAAAGCATAATTATTAATTTATACAATAATTTGAAGAAAAAAAAGTTTTTTTTTTTTTTTAAACGTTTACAGAATTATTGGCACCCTCCACCAAAATAATTGTAAAATAATTTGAGTTACAATAGTGAATGTTCTTTTGACCTCTTTTGAAAGTATGCTCTGCTCACAGCTCAAATTCTGGACAACATTTGACTAATAAAGTGTTATCGGTTTTAAACAAGGAGTGTGTATGAGATTTAGTATGAGAACATATGAGGGTTGTTCAAGTCAAACCGGGACTGATGAAATTTCTTGTGAATGAAGGCATAGAACTGATGGACATTTCCAGAAGACTTCAAGCACAATCTGGTGATGAGACTCTTAGCTGCAGTAAAACATCTGAATGCAAATATTTGAAAGAAGGATGTACTTCAATGAAACCTGGCTCGGAGCCCACTGCAGTTGTTGCTGTAAAAATTCAGCCTTGAAAATCGATGGATAACTTGCGCAAGAGACGCATCTGTCAGTGGGAACTGTACTGTCGTGACCTCGCTCCAAGCCGCATCCTCATGTTTGGGCTATTAAAGGAGTTCCTGGGAGGCTAGGGTTTCAGACATTAAGCAGGAAGTGAGAATGATCATGGCTGAGGTGTGCTAAGAGAACTTTCTACCTTGATAGTGTCGAAGCACTATGGAAACACTGGAATAAGTGCATTAGTGTAGCAGGAGATTATATAGAGAAATAATGGGGAGGTTTTAACTCTCATAACTGTGTTCTGTTATTCTGCACAATTAAAAGTCCTGGTTTAACTTGAACACCCCTCATACAGGACATATGGTAGTGAATGAGTAAAGATTTTTAGTATAAATTTTCCCAAAGGCAAAGAGGTATGGAGACTGACCTGTAGATGATTGTGACCTGTTGTTTTTAAAATAAATTCAATTCAGTCAGGTTTTTATTGTCCCCCCATTGTTCTTTTTGTGTATGTGTGTGTTTCTTTTTTTCTGGTTAAAGGTCTGTAGACTTCCTCCTGGACTCCAGCTTAAGGAAGATATACGGTGGAGGAGAAAAGCACGAATGAAGCCGAGGGAGCTGATGTACAGACGTCCATGTAAAACCTCAGCAGCAGCAGCAGGGCCAGCTTTCACACACACACACACACACACACACACACACACACACACACACGTTTCCATCCTATCGTTTAACCATGAAGCACAACCTCATCGGATTTCTGGAGGTGTAACGATACAGCGTATACACACAGTAGTTTGATACGAGGCTCTCGATCTGAAATAACAGTTCATTAGATTGCATAACGAAGTAGGCCGCTTTTCACATTTGTCCTAAAATACAGAATACAGTTAATCGTCTGAATTAATCAGACAAACGTACTAAATTAGAATTTTATTTTTATTTTTGAATTTCGGACAAGTAACACAACACTAAAAGTGATGCTGGAAAAGAAATTATGGCGTATAAAAAAAATTTAATCATTACGTGTGTAGCTCTATTACCTTCAGCAGTTAATAGGAGTCTCTTGCACAGGATCCTGATTCCTTAGTGTCACTCAATGACACCTTTTTTTTTTTTTTTTTTACTTTTTTTGTCAGATATAGAGTGCTGGTCAAAAGTTTGGACACACCTTCTAATTTAACATTTTTTGTTTTGTCTTTCTTTGAAGAACACCGGAAATTTGAAAACTATGAAATAATAATTATAAGGAAATTACTGCATATTCTGGCTGCCTTCCGCCTTGTTTTACAATGTAGAAAGAATTAAAAATAAAACTCCATGGAATTATAAGATGTGTCCATACTTTTTCTTTTGACTGGTACTGTAGAGTCATTCTGTATTTTGTTGAATGAATTTGCAGTTATGTTTCTAAGTTTTGCTTGGCATAGTCAAGCCATATAAGGTTTATTTTTTTCATGTTTGATTGAAAATTGTGAAAGTGAGTGAGTTACGAATTCACGTTCATAGTGAATCAACATTGTGTTTTGAACAAAATCTAAAGCTTATGAACAAATTAAACTTGTATTTATTTTTATTTCACACTCAGGACCACAAAAAGGCCATGTCACATCAATCAACAATATGCACACACACACATGATTGGTGCATAATATTTGTCTAAGTTGTACCTCAATGCATTATATTGAATTTTTAAGATGGTTTTCAGAGCAGCTTATTGAGATGTAAAAGTTTGATAGTTCACTATGCAAATAGACACCAAGCCATAAGGTGCAAATATTTACATTTTTTGTACATTTTTATTTTACATTCTAACAAAAAGGGATTTAAAAAAAAAAAATTGTTCTAGCAAAAAGGTGGCTGTGATGACAAACATAAAGAGTGAATATTTTTAATTCTGTAGGTGAATTTAATTACTTTCTATATTAATATTTACATATCTTATTTGGACTATACATGCATCTATAACTACTGTGGAACTCAAGGGAATGAGTGTTTATTTGTTTACATGTTATTTTTAGGTTTCTTTCTTTTTTTTTTTTTTACCTTAAAGAAAATTGTGAAATGTTTTCACGTTATGGGGCATCAAATATATCAGTATGAAATCTGACAAAGTTAGACGGGTTGGTTTGTTCACAGGTTGGTTCGTTCACACATTTGTTAGCTGTATTATGAGAGCATTTGAGCGTTTTCCTTTAAAGAACTTCGGGGTGATGCTTTCGTTTTAAAAATATTTTTTAACATGTAATAAAACGGAAGAAATGCTGTACCAAGTTTCACAATAAAGTGAATTATAAAGAAACTAGACTCCTACTTGAATCTACTGGAACTTGTTTACTAGTTCAAAGTGTGACTCAGTCAATAGTCTGTTTTACATTAAAAAAAGACTAAATATATATGCAATGCTATTCCATTTATTTTAAACAGAATCTAGATACTTGACATTGACATTTGTTTATCAAAAATATTAAATATGACTCTTTAGTAGGTTTTACATTCAAATGAATCTCCAGTGTGTATGTATAAGAATGCTTCTTGTCCTTTTTAATAATAGACAATTTTTTTAAAGACAGTGTGACCTCATATAGGAACATCAGCTTGTTACTCATCTCTTGCAGGGTATGGCTCAGTAGTAGCTCATTTACATAGATACTGAAAAAGCACAGGCGGATGGATTGGTACCCCGCCTTGTGTCCTAAGTCTCCTGGTATAGGCTCCAGGCACCATGACCCTGTATAAAAAGCAGTATAGACGATGAGTGGGTGAAAAAGCACATTTAGTGGAGTAATGCAATAAATAAGAGTTAGAGGGATGAAAGATATTTGAGGTGTTTTTCACTTATAAAAGTATTAAACTCCAAGACCAGTATTAATAGTAAATATGGGACATTTAAAATACCAGGTTTCATAGATATGACTTTTGGGCCACCCTAAGACATTGCATGTAACCTAATCTTACTACATCAAACTGATCATCCCTCTATTTATGGTTTGAAAATTTTATTTCATGTAAGATGCTTAACATTCAAAATTAAAATAGCAGAATTCCAATACACTGATTTTTCATAGTAATTCAGTGAGTTTCAAATGATCATTACTCAATGGTCAATTCCCCCCCTCATTTTATATAAATAAAATATATAATTTAAAATGACCCATGATTAACTTTAAAGCATTATAATAATATTTTAAGCTTTTTTTTTTTTTTTTTGTATTTCCCACCCAAACATGCTCCTCTACTATCTAACTTCTAGCATTGTAACACCTGATTTCACCTAGTTACTCAAAAGAAGTGATTAATGTTCGGTTCTGAGAATGTGATTGGTTGATTGAAACAGCCCAGCCTCCGGTCTTGCCTTAAGTAGAGGAAGGAGGAATGATTGAAGTTGATTAGTTACTTACACCACTTTTTCCTCTGGTTGGCATGAAGATGATTAATTTAACACAATATGTTCTGGTGTTGCTTTTCGTAGCCTCTACCTTTGGACAGAAAGGTAAAATTGCATATTAATTGTTATATTACTAGACTTTTTTTACTTGGTGAAAACTTGGCAGTTTTACAAGAAACATCAAAAACAGAAAAATGTCACAATCAGTCCCTTAACCCCTTGGGTTTCTCTATTTCCAGTTTAGCAGAGATTGATTTGCTTGATATATTCTTCAATGCACGTAACTTATTTGTGACCTTAAAAGCCGCCTTCTGGTCATGCGTCTAGTGATCGAGTGTACAGATAATGCAGTCACTATCAAATGGAGGCCGAAGTTACCCTGGGTTGAAAAGTTGGACCTTTCCAAAGCTCGTCTGGGGAGTTGCCCACCCTCAAGTTTATCTGTGGAGGATGATGTGCTGCTGTTTTCTGTCCTGCTCAGTGACTGTGGTTTTAGAAGACTGGTAATGTGCTTGTTTTGTTTGTACATTTGAAGTTTTTCAGACATCCAGGTCAAATTTATTGTAGTAAATTTGTCATATCTGAAAATCTGAGCCAATACATTTTATGTGGATGTCTCACATTCTGGCTTAAATGTACTTGTACTGTAGGTTACTTCCTCACAATGACTTTAAATTCCTCTTTATTAACTTGTATGACATTATTCGTCTTTTTAGACCCCCCATTGACCTTTTTGTTGAACTACTTGCGTTTTGGTTGATTGGTTTCCAACGCCGCTTGTGATGGTACGATTCAGCTGTTGCATTCTCTCTAGTTAAATACTGCAAACAATTTTTGTTTAGTCCTTTAATCTGTCCAGCTGTCCAATCTCATCATTACACTTGCTTCAAACTGTTCAGTTTTCATGGTACTACTGTGAAACCTAACAATTATCACTGTTTGGTTCTTTAGGAAAACGGCCACATTAAACACCCATTAACTGTAACTGCTCTAGCATTACCTCTGTTACTTTAGTGTTACACACAGCCACTAATTGCCCATAGGGGTAATACACCAACCATCATTAACACCACAATCTCTCAGCACTATTTCAGTATAAACTTGTGTGTCAGGGTGGAGTTTCCCTTTAATGAGCTATGGAAACTTTCCTGCATGATTCTAACTAATTACCTGGTTGGAACTGGTTTTGTTCAGGTGAGTGAGGACAAAGTGACGTACACCAATGTGCTGACTTACAGCTTTTACCCTGAGCTTTTTTCCATTACTGAGCGAGTGGAGTGTGTTCATAATATGTAAGTATTTTATATTTGAATAATGTTTTGATTATGTAATGTATGGTAGAGATGTCGATTCACGGTGCTGGTGAATATTCTCGAACAGATCTAGCAATGCTGGAGTCATGGAAAACTTGAAAAAGGACCTTGTCTTCAATTTGGAGTTGATGAACAGTAAGTGACAGATCTTCAGTGTTTAGCAGTGCTTCATGTAAAACTTGTTGAAATTCCAAGCCAATGTGAAGTTGCCCAATTTTGAATCAATGAAGATAATGGAGAGCTGAGAATGGTTGATCAAAGATACACCAGGACATGCACGTGCAGCAATTTGTGTGTAAGGGCTTAGGAATATATCGTATGTAAGTGTAATGGAAAGTCCTGCAAGCTATCTGCTTCACATTCAAATCATAAGAATCTATGATTAGGACTCCCTACTTCCATATCTTTGGTGATTAACATAACCATAGCCAAACTTGTAACCAAAATAAAATGCTACCATATTGAAGTATTTTGCAATAATGCTTAGTTAATTAAAATCCTCTAATCTAATAGTGCATCTAAATTTCTGGAAAATATTGAAAGTCTAATTCTGGAGTCACTGTGCAATAAGTGATTTTTAAAAAACATTTTTTTTTTTTTTTTTTTTTTTACGAAAGGCTTGGCTGCAAGTCATAGTCAAAAAAAATTAATCCAGTACATTAAAATGCTAGAATATTTCCTAAGTTCAACCATGGTGCAGTGGCTTAGTGGTTAGCACTGTCGCCTTGCACCTTCAGGTTCCAGGTTCGATTCCCACTTCCATGAAGGATTGATGAGATGGGGCTTTACATGTCATGAATCTAGAACCAATTTTTAAAAAGTATTTTATTTGTAGAAGTGCTAAAATATTCTGGGAGCTTAAAAGGTTCTTGCCACTTGAGTACGGTTTGAAGCTCCTTTGTTTTTAAACTGCATCTTTTGCATAAATCTTTTGCATTTGTAGTAAATTTTCATAGCTCTTACAACGTATGAAAATGGCTTCGGTTCAGAACTGTTTTGTTCTATAGGTGATTTTAATGGGCCTGCTCCATCCACTACATTCTTAGTCGGCACCAGAATTCCCATTCGGGCCAGAGTGGAACACCAGGGACCAAATTATGTGTGGATTTACCTGCAGCGCTGCATGCTATCAGATACTCCAGATCTCGCTCAGGCCAGCCAGCTACATAGACTTATTTCTGATGGCGGGTAAACATTGTTCCGTTCTGGTGGGAGATTTAAGGCTCCTGATTTAATGACACTTGTGTATATATATATTTTTTTTATCTGACTTATTAAAATGTACATATGTGTACATATGGATTTGTTTAAAGATGTCTCGCCGAAAGCAAAGAAGGAAATGCAACTTTCTTGCCCAGAAGGGACCCTTCGGAAATCCGCCTTTACTTTCAAGCCTTTAGATTTGCCTTGGGGGAACAAGTGAGGACTGTTCTATATTTAACCTATATAAAATGGCTAATGTGGGTTTAATGATTGTCTTTTGTAATGCGCAAATTTAAAAATGTCAATTTTTCAGGTTTTCCTTCATTGTGACATGTCTACATGGGATCGCCAGAGCTTCAATGTTGATAAGAAAGCCTGCCAATATTTGAAGGACCAAAACAGGTAATCTGCACTGGCTAAATGTTGGTTAATCAGATTACTTGCAACTAGGTGACTTCATAAACTCATTTCACTGTAGGGTTGTGCAGAACCTTTTAAACAAGCTCAAGAATCTCCAAGAAGTGTAGATTTGATTTCTTTTCCTCCCCATTCTAAAACCTGTAGCTTGTTTTAAACATGCACTATATGGACAAGTATTTGACCAAACCTGTTAAATAGATGAATTCCGGTGTTTCAGGCCCCTCGTTGCCAGTGAAGGTCAATCTTAATGCTTCAGCATATCAAGACATCTTGGACAATGCTATCCTTCTATAGCTTTGTAGCAACAGTTTGGGGAAGGCCAACATGACTGTGCTCCAGCGCACAAAGCAAAGACTTTAAAGACACTGAGTTAGGTGTGGACGAACTTGACTGGCCCACACAGAGCCTTGACCTTAACCCCATTCAGCACCTTTGGGATGAACTGGAACGAAGATTGCAAGCCAGGCCTTCTCATCCAACATCAGTGCCTGACCTCATAAATGCGCTACAGAATGAATGGGCACACATTCCCACAGAAACACTCCAACATCTTGTGGAGCAAGAGGGGACCAACTCCAAATTGAAGCATGTGTTTGGATACAATGTCAATGCAGGTCTGGCCAAATACTTTTGTTCATATAGTACGTTTTGAGCTATTGAGGATTTCATTGGATGGTCAATAGTTCCAGCCTTCTGAAGTTGCACTACAGTAGAATTGGGCAAACTGAGGAACATTTTAGAAACGAGGGATTTCTCAAATTATTTGGGTACTTGGATTTGAACACTTTTCAACTGAAGCTATTTAGATGGAAGATTAATTGTCCCTAATGTTCTAGGTGGGAACTTTTGGATGATCCAGCCCAAAGTTATATCTGTAGCTGCTGTGACTCTACCTGTATTCATCGAACCACCTTCGAGCCTGGTATTGTAACTTTAGTATCAGTGGTGTTGATTTAGTTCAGTTGTGATTGCCTAATCTTTGATCTTTTCCTCAAGGGATGGATAAACAGCAGGCTCTTGGGCCTTTTACAATGGTCGATTTTCAACCAAGTGAAGCTGACCAAGGTCTGTACTGTATATGTCAGGTTAATACTTGGTGGGGTATGATTCATGCTGTGCAAATTATAGTGGTGTATCTTTAGTGATGATTGGGTACCGAGTCTTTGGGGTCAAAGGTATAGGTGATCGAGTTATGCTTTTGACTTTCCTCCAGGGATTGATACAAACCAGATTCTTGGGTCTTTCACGACGATTGCATCTCCACCCAGAGCATCAGGTGAGTATGCATTCTGGTAAGCTGACAAGGTCTGTGTATGTTAAGTGAATATATTTACGAAAGATCATAGCATGTGAATTGTTGTGTGTTTAGTGCCGGGAGGATTTCCTGTGTGGATTTTGGCGCTTGCCGTTTGCCTGGTGCTCATCTTGAGCGCCGGAGCCGTTGCAACGAGCTACTACTTGTGTTTTTGGCGGGGTGGAAGGCTGGGATACCGACCAAGTCGAGAACTTCTGAATAAATATTAAGCTTGTTGATTTAAAGGTTCTCAGAGTTCTTTGTGATCTTGTTTCGAGTTGAAAGGTGGGTGCAGGGTTATCACCGCTGCTTATGTTTCAGCCACCAAGCCAGATAAAAAGCTTCATCAATTATTCACACCGGAGTAATGTCAGGGCAGCCCCATGTTTACAGCAGCTGGAATGTGAGGCTTATGAATACCACACCAGGCCATGCATTGAATCCACAAGGGGGCTCCACCAGCACTGTCTATCTCAATCATGCTTCTGTCTGGCTAAGAACCTGCAGGAACAGTTCAGGCAGCCAGCATAAACATGAGCTGGCAGCCCTCCATTCTCTGGGGACGATCAAGGCTGAATTTCTCAGCAGAAGGGTGTGCAAGGGAAAAGACAAAGCACAACGAAATTGGGGGGGGGGGGATTTAGGAGAGAAAAATCCCATCAAGTATGCATCTGGTTTTCCTTGAGATGATTATGTGAACATGTGGGTCAATGATTAGCTGCATTTTAACACTACATCTTCTATTTCATTTGTTTTAAATCAAACACTGGTTTAAAGGTTCCGAAAAAGACACCTTGTTCCAAATATGCCCAATTAGGTTAATGGCCCTTTACAGTGTAATTAGAGAGAACCTCCACTTCAAGCTGGTTCAACTTTTGTTCTGAGTGTACAGTACTTGTGTGCAAGATGAATAAATACAGAATTGGATTCCTTATATTTATAATGTTGTAAAGTCATTCTAACTCCTTTTGAATTTTTTTTTTTAAACATCAACATTCCTTCTCTTATGCTCTGTTCTCTCTCACCCTTCCACCTCCTCCACCCTGCCTTGCCTTAGGGCTGCCTCCGTGGCCTCATTAGAATAATGGGAATGCTGCTGCGATGGGCAGGTCGGTGGGGAGAGAGAGCAGGAGAGAGTAATGTTTTAATTCGCCTGCACGAGTGTCGGGCTCCGGCTGCATCCAAACATTTATTATGAGGCTCCCTTGAGCAATATCACGTCGCATTAGGAGGCCTGAGGAGACAAAGAGCTGATGAATTGAATTAATCTGCAGAGCTCCGTGATAGATGGGCCTGTTCAGCCGGGCTGGGAGAATGGCCACATTGTTCATCTTTCACTTCAATGGCCACAGAGCCACTTTGATTTGAGCCTTGTATTGAAGTCCACAAGTGGGCAAGGAGGGGTCCCTTCTTACTCCTGCTTTAAACATGGCCACGGTAGATTTACACTTGCCCTGCTGCAGTCTACCATAAACATCTCTACGATGGATGCTTTTGTTTCACAGGGTAAATTTATTTTACCTTCACTAGTTCCTCCCCCCCCCCCCCCCCATCTCAACATTCAAGTTGAAACTACCAAAGGAACAATATACCTCTTCTTCATCTAATCTTCATTTACCACATCTAGAGTGTGTTTTCTGCGCAGTTGCCACAACCAAGAATCTCAGCATGCTGTTCTGTAATAATCAAAACTGTTCCAGAATAAAATAAAATGTTCACCCAAATGCGGATGGGTTCCCTGTTGAGTCTGGTTCCTCTCCAGAGTTTTTCATTGCCACTTTTCCCCCCATCAGGGTCAAGCTGACGGTTATAGTACATACATACTTTTATTTCCTGTTCATGTTCCAATTTATTTTCTTAAAACTGGTATAGCTGCTTCGTGACAATGTCAAGTGAGTTGCTGAAACATCAGTAGGATGTCTCAGCCCATCACTCACTGACAAAAAAGGTAAAGGTGCTCGAGTGTGACAGATGTCGTCTATACTGCTTTATCCTGTATACAAGGTCACGCCTATCCCAGGAGATTTAGGGCATGAGGTGGCGTACCCTCTGGATGAGGTGCCGATCTGGTAACGCCAATTAGCCTCCTGTGGAAGGAAACCCACCAAGCAAGGTGGAGAACATACATACTCCATGTGTGTAGACACGAGGCGGGAATCGAACCTGGACCCTGGAGGTGCAAGGCAACAGTGGTAACCGCTACGCCACCATGCGGCCGTCTTGGTAAATGCTTTTTTTTTTTTTTTTTTTCCTTCCCCCCCCCCCCACACATTGGAGCTTCTCAATAAAAGAATCATTCCAGATATTTAAACTTTCAAAAATTCTTCCTGCTGAAAATGTCATGCTATTTCTGATATGCACCTTGAGCTTGATTATTTAAGACAAGAATTAATTTGACAGAATTCAACAGGTGCCCCTAGACTTCCATCATGAGCAAGTCTGATGTAATAATTTTCACTTCTTTTCCAAGTTCAAGGTTAAGGTTTCTTGCTTGTGGTACTCCTTAAATGGTTATGGTTTGTGGTTATTCAGACGCTGAGGTTAAAAGCGTTGTTTCTACACCTGGATCTTGTTTACACAAACATCCCCAGTGCATATCGGGCAGAGCCCCGCCCCCACCTCGGCTACTCAGACCACATCTCTGTTATGCTAATTCCAGCATACAGACC
>JAQQZT010000017.1:5565322-5582941 GCA_030068275.1 Clarias platycephalus
TGTGTGTGTGGAGAAAAGTATATGCCAAACCTGCAATTACATATACTTCACTATGGAGTTGTTCCCCCTTTTGCAGCTTCCACTCTTCTTGGAAAGCTGCCCACAAGAGTTTTCGAGTGTTTCTGAGGGAATTTGTGCCCATTCACTCTGTAGAGCATTTATGAGGTCAGACACCGATGTTTGATGAGTAGGCCTGGCTCGCAATCTCCGTTCCAGTTCATCCCAAAGGTGCCCGATGGGGTTGAGGTCACAGGCTCGGTGTTAAGTCAAGTTCTTCCACACCGAACTCATCAAACCATGTCTATATAGTCCTTGCTTTGTGCACTGGGACACAGTCATTTTGGAGTAGAAAAGGGCCTTCCCCAAACTGTTGGCACAAAGTTGCAAGCATAGCATCGTCCATGATGTCATGGGAATGCTGAAGCATTAAGATTGTGCCCTTCAGTGGGGATAAGGGGCCTGATGGAAATATCCGAATTCAATAATTAACAGAAATACTTTTGTAGTTATCACTAATACTATTATAAAGTTCAGCCAATCTCTGCATAAGGTTTGTTCAAGCAGCAGGCTACAGTCCAGGAAAACGGTTAATGGTAAAGAAATAGCGACCTGCAGCAAATCCTATAATCAAATATTTAAGTAGACTGATGTAATCCCTTTAACTAAATCAGAGCACTAAACCTCGAGCCAGGCGCCTCGAGCCCGGCTTTCATCTCATCTCGAGCACTGCATCCTACTGTAATAAACAGTGCGCAAGGTCAAAATGGGTGCTCGCTGCTGGTGTTTGAGCATTATCTTAATATACACTGTTTAATACGGTAGTTTGTGTCTGCGCGCTTTGATCACGTGAGCGCTCCACTTGGTTAAATGGGAAAGCGAGTCTCTTTGGCAGGCTGGCGGCCGCCATTACATAGCTATGCGTGAATAGTGCGAGAATATGCCAGCTACTGTATACACACACACACACACACACACACACAGTATATAACACAAACACAGACCACACGCCTGCGCGGATGCGTGCACGCAGGAACACACACACACACGCATGCAGCACGCGCAAAGAACCATTTAGCGTATTTGCATACCTTTCATTCGTTACAATGTTACTGTTTTACTCATGCACGCGCAATCAAATGATTCCCCCCCCCTCTTCTGTTCTTTTCTTGTGCACCAGCCCTGACATGTTATGTTATGTCATGTTCGTATACACATATCTATGTCTATTAGCTCTCATTTCATTTCAAAACATGATGTGCAACAAAGCAACTTGAGACAAGACAAGAGCAGAAATCTGAGAGAGAGAGAGAGAGAGAGAGAGAGAGAGAGGACGTTTCGTAATGATCTAACAGAAAAAGGAAGGAAGATTTTTTTGTGCTGCTGTTCTGCTCTGTTCCTGTTGGCGCGGACAACTTTTGTTTTTATTTTTTTTCGGCGTTTGAGGAAGAAGTGTATATGTTGTTGTTGCTCGATCGTGCATCCTCAAGATGAACATCGTGACTGATCGCAGAGGCTTTTTTTTTAATTTTATTTTTAGCCCTGCAGTGTGGTGCTACAAAGTGAAACAAGTCTAGGATTTGGATTTGGACATTCCTTTCCTCCTCTCTCTCTCTCTCTCGCTCTCTGTGTAATGTGTGTGTGGGTTTGTCAGGACCGGAACGGTGTCCATGCTGGAGGAGAAGAAGAAGAAGAAAAAGGCAACGCAATTCTAGGCTATAAATAGCGCATGCAAAAAAAAAAAAAAATCTAGGAAAGGAAAAAAAACCTCACACAACTGCTGCTGCACGGGTTTTTTTTTTCGTGTCCATGTCTCGCGCGGAATGCCGTGGATCTCGGTAGCTCTCTCTCTTACGCACACACACACACACACAACACACACACTCTCTCTCTCACACACACACACACACACACACGCGCACACTCTCTCGCTCTCTCTCTTTCTCGCGCTCTGTTTATTGTTCCTAACCGAGACAGCTCAATAAAACGTGTCACTGGGATTATGGGAAACTTCTGCGACTTGGAGATGGTCAGTCTTTAGACCTTTGGATGGATTTTGTGCTTGGAAAACGAGACACCGTGGTGGATTACACAGCAGCGTGAGATTTCTGGTGTTTGATATATATAGATATATAGATATATATTTATTTATTTATATATAAATATATATACCTATATATATATATATACACCTATATATATATATATATATTTATGATTAAATCAATCAAGCGGGAACAAGAACAAGAAGCAGAAGAGGCAGACGAGAAGGCGATCTGGCATGGACGCGGTTCTTCGCGCGTTCCGGTTCGGTTTGAAAACGCACGGCTACACGCCACACCGCGCGCAACAATGATCCGGTTTCCGAGTGTGAAACGGCCCGGTGTTATTTCCGCACGCATCCGGATCGGCGAAACAAAGAATCGATTTGCATGAGCACAGGATTCTCCGTTACACTCTGTGTCTCTTTCACACACACACACACACACACACACACACACCTTCAACACGCCTTTTTTTTTCTTTCTTTCTAGAAAACCACAGGCTTTATAAACACCGATCCTGTTGTTGCATCTCCTTCTTCCTTTTTTTTTTTTTTCTATATATATTTTTTGGGGTGAATACGGAACCGTTCTGGCACCGTGGGCTCGATCCTAATACAGATCGATCGAGGATTTCGACATGCCCTACACTGAGGAAGCCATCGGCGGACCACTATGACTACAGCGGCGAATTGGGTGGCGAACGGGGCAAGCCTCGAAGACTGCCATTCCAACCTTTTCTCTCTGGTACGGGTGACTATTGTCTCATCTTGTGTTACTGTTTTAGTGTTCAGTAAGCCTGAATAACCCGAGTTATATGATTAGTGCGCAAGGGTTCGAGGTGGAAGGGAGCACGCTTAGGATAGGGATGTAGCCTTCTTCTAGTGTACAAAGGTGAAAGCAGGTTTTCTTTTTTAGCTCGCTGTTATTAGACAATCATTAACAAGGGCCACGCGAGCTCGTAGCCCTTAAACCGAAATTAATAATTTTATAGCTGTGTATATATGTCTGTTTGTAATCTAGTGCGGTTTGAACCAAATACCTACCTGGAGTCATTTATTTATTTTATTTATTTTTTTACTAAATCTTATTTAATATTTTGAAAATACCGTCCTCTGCTTGTCAGCGTACCATACATTCATACATTGTTTCAACACTGAAACATTGTATCAATGTTTACAAATAAAAAAGTAACACTTTTCCTTTTTTGCTTTTTGAATAAGAATTCCCAGGCAAATTCCCTCACAGTCTAGAGGTCATGACTTGCTGCACATCCTCCTGTAAGGTGTCAGATCTTTGCATACCCATTCTGTGATGAAAAGGAAAAAAAATCTATATAATTATTATTCATGCAATAAGGGTGTGTAAAATTGCATCATCACCCTTCATGCATGTAAGTACCTACGATGCACCGATGCTCTCCATGTGTCATGTTGTTATTACAAGAGCTGGTCTGGATTAAAGGGATTTGAAAGAAATCCAAAAGCAGACACGACAAACCCCCCCCACCCACTACCCAAACACACACACACTTTGAGTCAGCGTCAAGAGATTTGTTTGATATGGGGTTGGGAATTCGTGAACGCCGAAGTGATCAGGAGCGATCAGGAGTAAAATACAGAAAGCTGGATCTGAGTCACTCGTGTGATCACGAGCTCTTAAGGTCATGGCCCTTTTGAAAGACTGAGATGGCTGAGATGTATGGGATGGCCCAGGTTTATTTTCTTAAGCTTCCTGTGAAGTGAAAATGCTCAGTGCCTGAGGAAACATGAGAGGTTTAGCCAGTGACTGACCTTTTTTTTTTTTTTTTTTTTTAAAGAGTAGAAGAAAATTCCTTTTACATTTGTGCTGCGATTGAATCTGCCTTGTTTGTGTTAAGTGTTAAGTGCTAAAAGTAGCCAGATTTCAAATAATCAAGAATGCGTTTTCAAAGAAATTGCTTAACTGTGAGTTCATTTCACATTAACTGAAACACTCCCAGATCTGATCCCAGATCAACTATAATATTCACTTGTTGAAAAATACAGTAAGTTTACTACAGGACTCTAAGATTAAACATTCCTCCCCAAGGTATTAAATAACGTACTACAGAATACATAAAAGAAAAAGAAAAAAACAATAACGAAACAAATAAAATCAGTGGTCAGAAATGCACATATGAAACCATTCAAGGAAACCTCAGCTGTTAGTTAGAAACAGGACTTCTTAGTTTAACGTAAATCGGAGCACATGGAAAACTCTGACCGTCAATAGGAAAACACGATGGAAAACACGAGTCTTAAAAAAGAGCATTGGTTTTCAGTTTGAAGAATGTTGTCCAGCTCCCGAGCTATTTTTTTCTGCTGTTAGGAAGAGAAGAAGAAGAAGAAAAAAAGAAATCAGAGTGAGGAAAAGAGAGCGAGAGAGCAAGAGAGAGCGAGTGAGTGGGAGCTGGGGAATCTGTTTTCGCTTTAGGAAAGTATTATGTGTGATATGTATTTCCTGAGCTCAGGCCCGGGCCCAGTTTAAAAGGGACTGTCTCTCTTTTTCTGTAGCTCTGCCCTGACTCATGTTGTAGTCACCACTGAAAAATGAAGCAAAGGGGAAAAAATACAAGGCTCAAAAAATGTACACATGTGTTCACGGGCTTCTGAAGACGTGCTATACATTAGAGACTCGTTAAAGGAAAGCTTCACCCCGAAATGTTTATATATATATGCACCCTGATATATATATATAAAAAACTATTTAAACTATTGTAATGTGCTCAGGGATTCTGGGGCTAATTTGTTGGTTACTGCTGTATTTTTATTATTCCTGTTCGAAATGATTGGTTGTGTTTTACGCTTTTGTTAATTGTGTTTCCTTGAAAAAAACATCAACAATTTCAAACATAAGAAATAAAACTCGTGTGAACTGGAAAGCAAAACAGCAAGAGCTTTTTAATGCACAGTATTTTATTATAATTAATGCAATGCCATATTAATGAGAAATTCATCATTGAAAAATGGAAAACCTTGGTGCAAATGCTTGACACAAAATCCCACAATACAGTGCAGCTACATTATTGTGCAAATGTCTTGAACCACCCCTCATTTCTTCATATTTTGCTTTCAAAGAGCCAGAGTTTCTTGTACTCTTAATATAGTTTTCAAGAATAGTTCTCCAGGCCTGAATAACTTTTTTTGGCTCTCACTGTCATTTTTTCCCCTCGAGTTTATGTCTCTCATTTTCAGTCCAGTCCTTGTACCTGACCAGTTTCAAAGGACTGTTTTTTGTAGGTTAAGCCACACCTATAAACTATTCAAGCGTTAAAGAAAACATCTAACTTCAGGCATGAACCAGTGAGAAACAGGTCCAGATGATCAGGCTGGTGATTAGTAGACTGGTGATGCTGAATGCTGAGTGGTTAACACAGACGAGAGGGGAAATGAGGTTGCTGCTGAGGTTGTTACATAAACAACAGATTTTTTAATTGTATCTTTAGGCACTGTTTCAGTAAATAATTACTTCCCACTTTAATCTTATCTACATCATTTAATTAATATGAAAAAATAGGGGTGGCTCAATACTTTTGCGCAGTACAGTATATGATGCGGTGTTAGGATTAAAGTAGAGAATTGGCATCTAGCTATAAGTTGGCTAGTCTGATGGGAGAAGGGGTGTAGTATTAGCATGACGCTTTGAAAGCCGATCTGTTTGGTTAGATGTATTATGTACAGAAGATAAGGCGAGAGCTCTGGAAAGACGAAAGTGCTGCTGCATTACTAATTACTACTATTAATATATTAATTCCAAATGGTGCCAATATTAGCAGTGTAGCAAACAGTTAGCTAGGGAAAACTCAGAATTTCAAAGTAAATTTAGAAAAAGACCACACAAGAGCATGTGTTAATTATTACGACTAATGTACCAGTCATTCCTGTTGGATTTTTTTTCAAAGTTTTCTTTTTCTTTTTTTTAAAAATAGTTTTGAGGATTTCTTCTGTGGTTTGATCTAACAGGGCTGTTCTGAGTGAAATGTTGGTAATGAAGTGTTGTCAAGTGGCGGTATAATGCGATCAGCTAAAAGGCGCTTATTAACCAAACTGTATTCAGACACTGAGCTGTGAGTAGGCTGGAAACAATTCTTTGACACAGCCAGCAAGACAAAAAAATAAAAAAGCGAAAAGGACACAGAGCTGAAAAAAATGTTTTGGAAGGAATTCCCTTTTGAGAACTCAGATTCGTGGAGGTTTGGTATTAGCCAACGGTGGGACAGGAAACATGAAGGGTTCATCTGTGTCTCCAGACTGCTAGGGCTTCCCTGGTGTTGGGTTACAGAGGTACAGCAAATGCCACACCATGGATCTTTTCTAATAGCTGCTCAGACTGGTAAAGTTTTATGCAAGAAGGAGGAATATTCTCTGAACGGGTTATTAAAAAAGAAAATGGAAGATCAAATGAAAAGGGGATAAATCATTAGGTTAATTGCTTTTATAATGATTAGATAAGATTAGGTACTCTGATTACTATCTGGGAGATTCTAACTTATTCAGAGTAAACTTAAATACCGGGTGTCCAGAAATACAATCTGTCTGGATGTACTCATGTCGTCTTGCGTAGACACAAACCTCAGAGGTTAGCTGAAAGCCGTATTATTTATAATAATTCTCTGTGGAATAATATTCCTCACTAACTCATCCCCCCCGCAAGCACCCACGCCTCTAACAGATTACTATACTAGAAAGGAATTGATCCATTAACAAGGCTCGTCGCTTCTGCCGGGCAAAGCACGATGATTAAGAGGAAGCTTTTGGGGGGGAACAGAGGAATAAATCCTTCTTTGTAAAATGATGGATCTTGGGGGATCACGGAGAACCCGAGCCTGTCGAGGGGTTGAAGTATGTTTAAAAAGCATCAGTTCGTTCAGGTCCTCGGGTATGGGCGTGTGTATCCGTGTGTGGCTGATATTTAGGAGTCGATCTGAGTGTGAAATATGTAAGCCCTGCAGTGCCAGCTGTGCGTGCTATTCTTAGCCTGCTGGTGCTCCTGTGTGTGGTGCGACACCAGGGAGTAGTAGAAGAAGAATTGGCAGAGAGGATGGCACACACACACGTACGCACACACATGCACGCACCGCAGCCCAGATAACGGATGGCGATTGTCCTCGGCATCGCCGACAGTCTGCTGCCCTTCAAAGTTGTATTGATGGCTCTGAATCTGAGCATCTCATTGGATCGCGCCATTCTCCGACTGCAGTGACTTCATCCACTGGAGTCGCCCTAGCTGGATTGCATCACTGCAAGGCCTCGTCTGCAATCTCCAGGGCCTAATCTGACACGAGGGTTGATACCGTTGTGTCAAACTGTAATGAGAACTTTATGCATTGTGTGCTCAGCAGGACAGCAGAAAGTCAATTGTTCCACAGTAGGAAGGTGTTGGTTTGAGGTTATTCTAAATAGTATTAAAAGAATTCCCTAGTTCCTTTTTTTTTTCTTCATAAACGTGTCTCAACTGAGATATGAGAGTCTAAAGTCAATTTAAATGAATGGGAATATCCCAAATGATGTAGTCCCTGAGCTCAGATTACCGTCTGTGTAGAATTTCATGTTTTCCGTGTCCAAATTGCATTCCTCTGGGTTCTCTGGTTTCCTCCTATCTCCCTTAGCTATCTTGCTAGATGAACTGGATCACTATAAATTGCCCAAGGTGTAAATGGGTGTGTTAATGTCTGTGTGCATTGCACTGGCGCACCCATCTAAGGCGTGTTCCCACCTTGTGGCCAGAATTCCTGGGACACTCCACGGCTCCACCTGTCTCTTATAAAGTGGTTACTGAAGATGAATTAATTTAACTGTAAACCAGATCAGGTGGAACTACATTTCACACCACGCATGTTTTTCTGTTGAAGTTATTTTAAATTAGAAACACAGATCTAAGGGGATCGCCTAATTTCACACCCCTGGCTGACGGAAAACCCCATGAAGAAGAGTAACACTGCTATGTTGACATCTGTGAATAAAGTTTGCTTTGCCTAATTACACAGTTTAAAGAGCTCCCTAAGGACCTTGACTCATAGACGCCGTGATAAGCGAACTTGATCAGCAATGCACCACGATGAACATGGGTGTAATAACCGAGTCATTAGCTCCTTAGGCTTAGCTGCTGGAGGTGCTTTCAGTCACAGTTTTAGCAGATGAATCAAAGGCCACACCCACTTCATAGGCAAATGATAGACTGCAGGTTTGGGAAGAGCCTGGGGCAGGTCCAGACTCGCTCGTTGACTGGTTTGAAATTCCCACACTGAGTTGCATTTCAGCTAAATTTGCTCTCGTGTTATTGGTTTGGTAGACTTCTCCAGTAAAAAAGAATCAGCTGCTTTTATTTCTATATTCTCAGGGATTGTATGGTTCACATAATCTAAACTGATAAAAATTTTATAAACAAATCAGGGTGAAGCTCTCTATTAGTATATCTTTAGTTAAGATTTATGGAAATCATAAATCTTAACTAAAGATTTATTTTAGTTAAATTTCATTTTATATCTTATAAACCTCAAAACAGAAAAAAGCACAGGTGGAAGAGGGAACAAGTCTTTATAGACGGTTTAAAAGTTCAACATGCCTTTTGATAGTAAATTAAAATTTACATGAAAATTGTTGTCATGAAAAGGAATGAAATCTGCTGTTATAGCAAAATGATTCATTATTTCATAAACCATCTCTTTCCACTTTGTGTCATTGGCTGTCGTTTATTATTTTTCTGTAACATTGCAACCCCTTATGTTTTATTTCCTATTCAGTAAAAGAACATAGCGATGCTGATATCTGTATCATCAAACCAAGAATGCAGGTCTTGTTAAAGGATCTATATGGCTACGATGGCCGAGTTAGGATGCCATTTATATTTGTATTTAACTTACCCTTTGTTGTTACCGCTCAGTTGTGGAATAGTATACTGTACTCCTGTAATCTTCTGCACCAGCATGATTTCCCTCTCTACCCTTTGAATCAAACCCAGCAAATCCCCTAAACATTCAGCACTTGCCCTGACCAGGGCTTTAGTTGAGTTACTGTTGACCAGTCTGAACTTACAGTCAGATTTAGATTTTAGAGTCATGGAGTCATGAGACGCTTATGTTTTTCCAAACCGAGTGCACAAATGCGCGCCAGGTGTCAGAAACTATACTCTTGAGGCATGTGAGAAGAACGCTGAGGATCAGGAATTAAGTCTCTTTGTAATTTGCAGTCAATCGAAAAAAAGAAAAAAAAAGGATCCCTAAACAGGCTGCAATGTTATCTGTCTGCTGTAACCCTGGAGACTGAATCTTGAAAATTGAATAAGTTGCTGAAGTCTTACAGATGTTATATGTTGCCTAGCAACTGTTTTTACTTCCCTCTCTTTCCCCTCCACCCTTCCTCTCTTGTTCTCTCTTTCTCTCCTCTTCCTTTCCATGCCTGTCAGAGTTAATTAAGTTACACAGGAGAGAATCTGGTAAAGGAGGCCCTGCTTTATTTATTTGCCTGGTTAATAATTCAGGCTAAACAGGGATAGTGTTTTAGGGTAGCCAGTCCTTAGAGGAAGCTGCTTTATGGACCTTGACTTGTATCTTTGTGCAAATGTTAGGGATCCAGGCAGCTTTGTTTGTCACAATTTGGCTCATTTCCATGGATAGCCCCTCCCTCTGTGAAAGGTGAATCTCTTGACTGGCAGATCCATCCATCGCTCTGCCCAAGGGACGCCAAACTACTCTAATTAGGTCGCTTACTCTTACCTTGTAGGGCCACATCCCTGCTACACCTTGCAGCACCATATTTCCATTACAGAATGCCCTGTAGAGGTGAGAGGCTTAGTGGGTCTGGGCTGCACACCTGACCCACAGCCTTTCTTTGTGCCCCAAATATATGGGTGTGACCGTTATTAATGTGACAATATAGACAGATAAGAAAATGTAAAATGGGCACAACATTAGCATTCTTCTTATTATTATTATTATAAATTACTAAATTATAATTATTACTAATTATAAATGACTAAAACAATTCTTATTTAGGAAACATTACATTAATCTATCTTTTTTTTTTAGGAATTTTTGATGAATAAATTGTGATAGAGCTGCGTGCAGAAATGCTGTGGCACTAATGAAGCAGTGATGTATGTTAAGAAGCTATCTGTGCTAACTAGCAAGCTAAGGTAATATAGGTTCTGTGCTAAGTCATCCAGCTAAAACAATGTAGCTATGGTGCTAACCAAGCAGTCTGATAGAGGCTATGGTGTTAACTGAGCCAGCTGAGATAATGTAGCTGTGGTGCTAACTGAGCCAGCTGAAGTAATGTAGCTAAGGTGCTAACTGAGCCAGCTGATGGAATGTAACTGTGGTGCTAACTGAGCATGCTATAGTTGGTAATGGTTGAGGTAATGCCTCAGTTAGCACTATAGCTACATTACCTCAGCTGGCTCCAGTTAGCACCACAGATATATTGCCTCAGAGCCAATTACCTGAGGTAGTAGCTGTGGTGGCAGCTGAGGTAATAGGTTGTGGTGCTGACTGAGCAAGCTAAGACCATGTGGCTATGGTGCTAACTAGAGCTGTGTGATGGAATCGTTTTTGCAATTTTAGTCAAACTTTTGTCGGTTAGAGACTATGGCGTTAACTGAGCCAGCTGAGGTAATGTAGCTAAGGTGCTAACTGAGCCAGCTGATGGAATGTAACTGTGGTGCTAACTGAGCAAGCTGAGGTAATGGTTGAGGTAATGGCTCAGTTAGCACCATAGCTACATTACCTCAGCTGGCTCCAGTTAGCATCACAGCTACATTGCCTCAGAGGCAATTACCTGAGGTAGTAGCTGTGGTGGCAGCTAAGGTAATAGGCTGTGGTGCTGACTGAGCAAGCTAAGACCATGTAGCTATGGTGCTAACTAGAGCTGTGCGATTTAATCGATGCAATTTTAGTCAAACTTTTGTCGGTTTGTCAATTTATTTGAATCGATGGGCCAGTTTTCGATTCAGAATCGATTCACATTTTTTCCACAATTTTCTTTTAAATGTTAAAATCTCTAAAATGGGGGAATTCTTTAAAAAAGACCACGTCTTTCAGAAAAACAAACTGCTCCCATCTTTTGTGAATACTTGCAATGTTTTGCAAGATTATCACCTCTGAGCTGTTTTTGCACCAACAACACCTACTGGACTGGAGTGTGGCACAGAAGATTGACAAGAAAAAAGATTATCGCTTTGAATGAGACATGACATTTAAACAAACGACAACACCAGTTATTCTTGTACAAATAGTTCAAAACCAGTCAAAAACATAGGCGCTTGAGACAAATCAGACAGGCTATCAAATTGAATCTCACCCTCCCAAAAATCACATAGAATCAAATGAACAGTTTACCTGATTCACAAATTGAATCTAGCCAAGCAAGCTAAGGTTATGTAGCTACTGTGCTAACTGACCAAGCTGAGGTAATGTAGTTCTTGAGCTAACTCAGCCAGCCGAGGTTATATAGCTGTTGTGCTAATCAAGCAAACTGAGACAGTGTAGTTTTAGCTCTGTTCGAGTGAGCTGAGGTAATGAGGCTAGGTAGTGAACATAATGACATAACAAATAAACTTGCAGTGGTTGTAGTTGTGGCTGTTGTTGTGGTATTTACTGCTAGTTCACTGCAAACTATTTCTGTTTATTCTATATAGATACAGAAATAATTACAGGTTTATAGACGTACATCTATCAGATTCCCATTCATGTATGAAACCACAGAAACCAATCTCCAAATTACCCTCGTTTTCTTTTCGTTTTTTTTATTTTTTTTTTTAGGTATAGTTGTTCCATCACATTTTTTAAGTGTTAAATATCAAATGTAATATCTAGTTATATTGTTATGAAACAAACTTTTTATATGGTTCATATAAAATGGTTTTGAATGGTTCATACTGTTTGAATGGTGCATAACAGCACATGTGCCTAGCCTAGTGAGACAAAAAAAACACACAAATGCATGCACAAACCAGATGTAGTCGATTAGCTTAACCTGAATCCAATGACATAAATAGTTTTCTCAGTCCTTTTAAACCAAAGAGAGGCGACTGAAACAGCAGGAAGTCAGTCTTCCTCCTTCTTAAGAAAAGACAGTTAGCTTTTTTTCTTGGATCAAGGATGAGATGAGGTTAGCCAGTTCCTCTTCTGCTTTTAGTTTGTTTTGAACAGAACAGAAAGAGTCAAAACAAGGTGATTTGTTTAAGCTCATAAAAATCCTGTTCTTTACTGTAAGCAATGGTATACACACAAAACAAAATATTGTTTTGACTTGTGTAGTTTTTACATACTGCTATTATGTCTATTACATATTGCTATTATTTTACTCAAATAAATTACACTTATAATGTGTTAATTTTCGTTCAATTTACACATTTTACTGGAGTGGAAATTTTATGCTTGATTTAAATATGTTGATGCATAACATGTTGAATAAGGATAGGGTTTTTATATTCATTTAAAAAACTCATGTTTTAAGTAGAAGTTGAACTTATTTTCTTTCCACCGTGGTCAGTGTGTGTGTGTGTGTGTGCGTGTGTGTGTGTGTGTGTGATTATTCTGGACAACGATGTTTCTTAAGACCTAGACCTAAAAAAACACATTTATTTAATTTTCAGCAGTGTAAGGGACTTGTAAATAAAAGAAATAAAAAGAGGAAAATTTGGAAATATACATAAATATTTTATTTATCAATTAAAAATCAATTTACCAATTAATACATTATTTATATAGATCAGGTTGTATGTAGCAATGGTTCAATTGTGTTAATAACCAATTCTTAAGACATTTTAAATTTACTTCTTATTCATAACATGTGTCTAATGGCAGTTCCTATTAATAACAATTTTAAAATGTTTAATCTTATTAAATATTTATTACAGTATATTAAGGTTATGCAGTTACAGTACTGTGCAAAAGTCTTGAGCCAGCCATAATTTCTTTATATTTATTAAAATTAAATTATGTAGATTCAACTAAAGAAATTGAAACAAATGTTTTACTTTGACAGGTTGCAAAGTGCCTAAAAATACAATACAAAAGTAGTAATTTATGGAACACCCTCAGCAGCAACCTCATCTCCCCTCTCGTCTGTTCCAACCACTCAGCATTCAGAATAACCAGTACATGATCATCTGTCATCATCTGCACCTGTTTCTTACTAGTTCATGGCTAAAATTAGATGTTTTTTCTTATGCTTGAATGCTTCATATGTCACTATGTGGCATTAGAAAAACAAATACATTCCTTTGAATGGTCTGGGCTGGAAATTAGAGCCAAAAACTTTTAAAAGTGAGAGCTGAAAAAGTTCTTGAGGAATCCTGGAGAACTGTTCTTCAAGACTATATTAACAATGCAAGATAGTCTGGCTGTTTGGAAGCACAATATGAAGAAATGAAGGGTGGTTAAAGCTTTTTTGCACAGTGCTGAATCATCTTAGAACATGATAAAATGTTTGAACCGTATTTTTCTAATTCTGAAAGGTTTGGGGTATTTGTGCACTGTTAGACTTCGATCATTCCTCCTCGAAAAACCCAGTCCCACCTTTAAAAGGAGAAATTTCCCAGATTTAAAGCCTCGTTTATAAGATAGCTTGAAGGACTCACAAGCACGTGAGAACAAAAAGTACATTTCACATAAACCTTTATTGACGGTTCAACATCTGCCTTTAGGCTTCCATTACGAGGGACTTTCTGTAAACATGTTTTCAATTGTTTTTGTAAGTTTTCGAAAAGATTTAGTGTCAGAATTGTTGTGGTTCATAAGTACACAAAAGCTACAGCTGCTGTAAATAGAGATTGCATTCAAAACACCTGAGTATTACCTGTTTAAACAAAGATGAACATTATTGTCTATGCAGTATTTGCAAATGTTTTTGCTATGAAATGTAGAAAATTGATTGGATAGAAATATAAATTGATTAAATACTGTACATTGCCTACGTTATTTAAATGGAAAGAGTAAAGCTTTATTTTTACATTTTTACATGTGCTTTGTTGTATATGGAAGTATAATTCACTGATTTTCTTGGTGACTCTATGACACACACACACACACACACACACACACACACACACACACACACACACACACACACACACACACAGAAAAAAAAATCAGTGATCACTGATCAGCCTTTTAACTTCCACTAGTATTTGATCTTTTCTGACATACTGCCTGGGCGTCATGAATTTACAAACTGTGACGTGTTTCTCTCCGGTTATCTCACTTGTTTTCACTTGTTTCATGGCAGTACCTCGGGATCTGTAATCAGAGGGAGGTACTGACACATAAATACGGTACACACTCGTCCTGTATTCCGGTTCCGTGCTGATCTCAAGAACCTGTTATTCCTGCTTTTATGTCTTTTAATTTCTTTTCTTCTGCCTATAATTGGCTGACACCATTGTACGCGTATCACTTCGAAACCACTCCCTCGTACAAGTGTAATTACACACAACACCGTGCCGGAGTGCAACGTAATAGCGTGAAGCTGTATAGAAATGTCGCTGGGTGCAATTACAGTACGCATGCAGCGAGGGTAGGCGAATATACTGTAACAAGAGCGTCGTTATGATCCGACTGTAAAATTCCGTTCGGATGGTATTATTCAGTATATCCCCAGCGTGATAAACGGCTTCTCTCAGCGGCGTAGTAGACTTCGTGTATCTAATCATAAACTCACTGCTGTGACAGTTTACAGGCTCCCTCTGAAGCCAGCTCTTTGGAGAGCGCTCGTTGGCTTTTTTTTTATTTTTATGAAAGGGGACTTTTGTGTTTGCTTACCTGGTACGATAACAAAAGGGCCGCTCGACTGTTCAGTCAATGGAGCAGCAAAGCACTAGGTTAGAGAGTGCCAAAGTGTGCAATAGACTCAATGAAATCCCTTAGGTCTGATACATTGGTGAGGGCATAAAAAAAAAAGTTCTGTAAAAAACGGATTCCATCAATCCATCAAAACATTTGTCTGGTTCAGGAGAGTGCATCAACTTGCATGCATGTGATTGTGTCACATGTCTTGGAGAGTTGTGTAAGGCATGCATACTCCTCCAACCTCATGTTTGTCAAATGTATTGTAGGTCACAAAGAGGAGTAGACTGCAGAAACCTAACACTTCCTCCGTTTTCGTCTTTCAGTTTCGGTTTTGGGTGGAGAGATTTGCTGTATCAGTTGTTCTCGTGCACGATGTTTGCAAATCTTGATAAAAGTCCCTATCTCTGGTGCATGTTTACTTTTCCCATCAAAATCAGAGTTGTTGTAGAGTAAATTTGCCTAAATGTGACACGCCTGCTCTGGCAAACATGCACTCGTCCTGGGCTTTGTGTACAAATGATCTCAAATCATTAGCTTAAGTGTTTGCTTATATTATTCATAAAGAGCATGGCAGAATTATTATTTTTTCAAATAGGAAATATTGTTTACACTCTCTGTGCTTCGCATTTCTTTTCAGCTGACCGCTTGAACTCTTTGCTTATTTGACACATTACACCAGAAGACTACTGTGAATGTTGCCTAGCAGGATTAGCCTCTTTCATCGTGTCTTTGGCTTTTGGCCAAGACATTTGCATTTCCACTACGTGATTTTATTTCATTCCGAGGCTGATATTCGTCTCTGTGCTCGGTTTAGGGTCCGCTCTGTACGTTTTTCTCCCACCACGTACAGTAGCAGGCCTCGCCGTCCGCTTTAATAGTACACCAGCACATTTCACGGTTATTCGATCAGCCGTTCATGTGTCAGCGGCAAAATGCATGAAATCATGCAGATGCAGCTGGTTGATGTTCACATCAAACACTAGAATGAAGAAAAATGTGACCACTGTAACTGTTGTGTGGTTTTAGGGGCTAGCTAGGTCAAGCTTAAGCTTTTCAGAAACAGTTGCTTTTTTGGGATTTTTACACGCATCAGTCTTCAGAGTTTACATATAATGGACCTTATTAATAAGAGGTTATAGGAAAATGTCCAAATTGGTTCAAGCTGCCAAGAAAGATATAGAAACTCAAATAATCACTCTTTACAATCATGGTGAGCAGAAAAGCAGCGCAGCAACTCATTCACAAAACACCAAACAATATGGCTTAGAACAGCATGAATTGGAATCAGGTTCCTCTCCTAACAGCCACGATCAGGAATCTGAGATCATCATTATCATGAAGGCTTCACCTGTCCAATCTCCAGACACATGACTTGCTGCTTAAATGACCAGGTCTACAGGTGTTCCTATTAAAGTGGACAGTGTGTGTATGTTTAGAGTTACAGTACCTGTAATCTACAAACAGTTATTGGATCTGGGATTTTATTACAGTGGACCTGCCTCCCCCCATTGGCCAGAAGGGTTCGTTCCTGTCCGATATAGAGGACACATTGACATATCAAAGCATTGCCTAGAGGGGTCTTTAGAACTGTGCTGCTGCTAAGGGAGGGGCCTTAAGCCCCGCTGTAGTTTGCCCTTGGGGAAACTGTAGCTGTGGTAGATGTGCACTCCATTAAAAAGCGGTCTTTAGGTGTGTGTTCCTGTACAAGAGAGTGGCCTTTAGCACCGTGTGCTGCTTTGGATTGGGACCTTTAGGGCTGTATTGCGGATAAGAGTGGCCTTTAGGATTGTGCTGCTAGATTAGAAAGGCTGTTTGGGGCTGCGCAGTTCTATTCCCAAATGGGCTTTGTTACAGCGTAGTCTTTAGGGCAGCTGGCTGCTGCAAGGAGGGACCTTTGGGGCTGCTTCTGGCTGTAGATGGTGTCATGTTGGGTTTGCACTGCTAGTAAATTGGAGCTTTTAGTGCTGTGTACCATACCTTTAATAAACATGGGCATTTAAGGCTGTGTATTTCTGTTAAAGATGGACATTTATGGCTTTGTGCTTCATGTAAAGTGGGGCCTTTTAGGCTTTATGCTTTCATTAAAGATGTACCTTTAGGGCTGGACAACTTTAATAAAATACAGAGTGCTTTTGAGGTTGACTATTAAGGAAAGTACAAATCAGTATTAGGGTTGCCCAACTCTATTCAGAGTTTCTCTATCCTTTAGGGCTCTACATCTCTAGTAAAGAGGGGACTTTATAGATGCACAGGTCTACTACAAAGTGGCCTTTAGGTTTCTTAGCTTAACTGGTGGTTAGGGCTGTTGGCTGCTATAGTAAAGGTCCTTTAGGGCTCCTTGCTGCTATACTGAGGGACCTTTAGGGTTGTTTACATTTAGTGAAGAGGGACATTTCGGGCTCTCTGGCTCTATTACAAAGCCTCGATTGCTCTGACTGCTGTAGAGTGAGACCTTTAAGGTTGTACAGTACAGTTGTAGTAAAGAGGGGACTTTAGGGATGTGCACACATAGAAAGAAGGGGACTTAAAGGCTGTACAGCTTTAATACAGAGTGGCCTTTAGGGCACTGAAGCTCCATTATAAAATTCTCTATAGCTTTTTTGGGTTAGGGTTAGGGATGAGACACCCCTCAGGGATGTGCACACCTAGGCACTTAGGTTGAAGGGGCCTTAAGGGCTGCAAGGTCTTTATTCCCAATTTAATCCCAATTTCCCTCTGGGATTAATAAAGTTCTTTGAATCTTTGAATGGCTATTTGCTGCCTATTAAGGCT
>JAQQZT010000017.1:5595637-5607815 GCA_030068275.1 Clarias platycephalus
ACACACACACACACACACACACACACACACACACACACACACACACACACACACACACACACACACACATACAGACAGACCAGAGACAAGATTCGAACTCCCCAACCCTGGCGGTGCGAGGTGACAGTGCTAATCGCTAAGCTCACCCATGTAAATGATCACCATGCTGTTTCAATTACATAATCAATTCATTAATTAATTTATGTTTTCCTATTTGGCAACCCTGTGTTACTGAAGCAACTTAAAATGAAGCAATGTCGTGAAGAAAAAAGGACCAAAACGATGTGAGAGGCTGATAAAGTCATACAGTAAACGATTACTACAAGTTATTGCTGCCAAAAGTGGATCTACAATCTATTGAATCATTTTTGTGAAATAAATAATTGCATTGTAAAAAAAAGAAAAGTTATATGTCGTTCATCTGAGGTTGTATTTGCCTAATACTGAGACCCGCTGCAATCAGATGATTTTTAATATGTTTTTACACACATACAAAAGAAAAAACGTAGAATTAAAAGAGGGTGCACTAACTTTTACACATTATCTAGGCTAACAGCAAATAATGCCACAAATGATCTCATTACCAGGATGTTTGCCAATATTTATTTATCACCATAAAAGTATTTTTAAAAATAACAAATACGTATAACAAATTATTGACAAACTCTACATAAATTTCAGACTATGCGTATTTTGAATAAATTGCATCCTTTAGTGATTAGATAAGTGCATTTTCGATTTTTTTATCATTCCTATCAGAGTAATTTTAGAATTTCCTTCTTGGGACAATTTTTTTACCTTTGTTTTAATTCTTCTCTGATTTTAAACCATGCCTCTTCCTATATTAATTTCTGCTCGCACACTTTTCATGTTAATATTTCTGGTATTATAAAACACATGTGATCATATCAAGTCAGGTATTAATTTATTAAGCCAATAGATCTTTGATTTCGGCGGAAATCGCTCAATAAATAACTTAACTTCCGGATCCTTCAAGAGAATTGAGGAATTTCGATTCCTAAACATCGTTGTAGGTCACTTTAATGAACACTATTCAAGTCGGTCACTCCAAGTGTAATAGAAAAACATGCATTTTTCTATTATAAAACCACGCAGCTGAAGTTATTTTTAGGGGTAGCAGGGGGATCCCGGTGTCTAAATGAGGCGGAGGGATCCCTCTTTTTGTTTTTACTACCTCACAGACTCCTCATTTAAAATATCCTAAAATAGGATTTTGATTTTTTTTATTTTAAGAGATGCTTCTTGTAAACAAACTCGCACTGGCCATGTCTCAGCAACCGGACATGATACAGTAATAAACTCGGCATCAAAATTGAGCTTATTGAATCATAAATCTGAAAATATGTGTAACTCAAATCATGCAAAACATGACTTTATGTGAGAGGTCACATATTCTCTTCGATTAATTACAGTGAAATTCCCATATGACATTTTTGCCTTTTATCCAGCATAGGAGTATCACAGACATTTCTTTTACTTTAGTCAAAGTGGTTGAGTGTTTGACCTACACCTGTCTGTTCCCTTTATCAGTTTTCTTCTTATGCTGTCATTTTAAGCTGACAACCTCCCTAACACTTTTCTGCTTGTTTCCACTGTAATGGATTGGCACCCTGTCCCGGCTGTACCCCGCCTCATGCCCTAAGTCTCCTGGGAGGGACTCTAGCCCCCCCCCGTATACAGGATAAAGCGGTATAGACGATCAGTGAGCGAGAGTGCTTGTTTCCAATTTGTTCTAGTTTTTGAGCCGTCCTGAAATTCATGCACTAATTGTTATGATATACTATAATAATGATTAACTTACTTATTATATGTAGCATAAAATATTTTATATCTGTTTAATGTCAAATTTAACTGTGAAATAAAGTTGAGAGAGAGAAAGAAGCTGCACATAGGCCTCTTTTCTTAAGTTACTAAGACTAAATAAAGAAAGAAAGAAAATAAATAATGCTATGAAGAAAACCTGTGAAAACATTCCTGTCTCATAATTCATCATTGAATTACATCATTACATTACATCATTATATTGCATGATGTTTTTAATAAAGAAATGGGCATTAATATAAAGGATTGGCATATTTGTGACAGGTTCATTCCCCCACACTGCAAACAACCAGACAAACGGCCTGAACTTGACCTCAGCGCTATGTCATTTGTCAGTTTACAGGAAACTAATGATCAAACCAGACTGATGGATTGGCACTAACAGGCTTCCACTGAAGCCGTGCTTGTATCCATTACTAACAAATCCTCCTTACTTTTTTCCCTTCTTTCTTGACTTTTACTTGCTGAATAACACTACACAATAGATTTTTTATGTGCAAAATGGAGTTATTGCAGTAAGTAACATAAACATTCTGCTCGACAATGCTCCTAGAGAGCACAACTAAGAGTTGGGGAAAAAGAAATTAAAATTCAGCCTTTTTCAAAGCGGAGTTTCTAAGAAATAGGCCTGCAGTGTTTTTGCTTTTACATGTGCAATAATTTCTCTTTTGCTCGATAATCCGGGAGAACCCCAGACTAGAGCTGCTGCTCCTTCAAATCGAAAGGAGCCAGTTGATGTAGATTATAAGAAAGCTCACAGCTCAGCTCTAGGTAGCGAGGTATCGGGCCCTTGCCATAAAACTGAGACCCCGCGCCAGATCCATTACCTGCTGCAGAGATTATGTCTCACCGTTGGCTTGGGAATGTCTGAGGGACATCCAGAAGGAGTTGGAATCTGTATTCTAAAAGTTATATAACAAACATTGTTGCTGATATTAATATTAATATTAATTTATTTATTAATTTATTAATTTATTATATTTATGAGTATAAAATATAGAAAAAACATCAAAAAATAATATGAACCACATTTTGCACACCATAGAACTGTAAACTGTGAACTGCGACTTTGCACATTATTCTGCACATTGTCTTCCCCATAACTGGACATGGTTTCTACATTCCATGTCAACTTTATTTTATTATATTTTCTATATTTTCTATAGTCTTCTATATCTTTTAATATTATACAAAATATACAATTACTATTTTAATTGTATTATTTATTATTTTATTATTTGCACATAATGTTCATTTAAAATTCTTTTTACAGCTTTCTATATTTTTCTATATTTTTTATTTGTTTTTCATATTTCATACTTTAGATTCTTATTGAAAACTCTACTTTTCTTATTTCTTATTTCAGCAGTCATATAAGCATTTTACTTCATATCATTTGAATATGATTGACAAAATTTGAATATTAATTTCATTTGATGGATAAATAAATATTGAATGAATGGAAGGATGTATGAATGAATGAATGAAAAAATGCATGGATAGAATAAATAAGCTGATGGATGGATGGATGACTAAACAAACTGATGGATGGATTGATTGATTAAAGTATTGATGTATAAATGAAGGAATGATTTAATTGATTGATGGATTGATGGATGGATTAATAGATGGATTGATGGATGAATGGATACATGAATACATGGATGAATGAATGAATTCTAGCATGCATGGGTAATCAATTAAAATATCTCAAGTAAAATAGTAACACTAATTTTACAGTGTGTGTGTGTGTGTGTGTGTGTGTGTGTTGTCACTCTTGTCAGTGGAGGTTTAGGACATACTGTGCTTCTAGTCTGCACTGTTTCTCTAACAGCAACTGTAATCTCTCCAGATCTGTGCAGTTGTTAAATTCTCTCTCTGTCTGTTCTCACATTTCTCACTGTGTGCTCATTTTCAAGTATGTCTCCGCTCCCTCCCCATCCCAATACCCCTCCTCCCTGAGCTGTTGGGGACATAACCATTGTTTCAGCGAGCTCTCTGTCATACATCATGGCCTAAATATAGATCTTGGGCAAATCGATGTGTGAGAGGGAGCGCTGGAGGAAAAACACAAGACTCTTCCTCTTGTTTATCACGTCACCTCCCTGTGCACCGGCTGCCACATTTGCTCTAATGAGCCACAAGTGGGTTGGCACTCAGAGTGACCTTTTCCGGCCAGGGGTGAAGAGTAGAGGGTGAAGTACATCGTAAAACACTTTGCATAGCTGGCCCTTGGTGTCCTTTCGACAACAGAAAATGACTTTGTGAATCATATCAGGTTTAATCTGGTTAATCTGATAATTGCTGATGATAGTTACATGACTTTGAGTCTGTATTTGGCCAGAAATGTTCTTATCCGGCTTCAATAACCTACATCTATTGGTTCTGATTACTAATGTTGCTCTGCACCAGCACTTCCTGTTTACGTATGTTGTGTATTTCTTAATAACCCGGCTTAATGGCGTGTCAGTCTACTATTTTTACACATTTGTAGAATCTTTCCATCGTCCGTGAGCAAACCTGTAACTGATCTGAGATTTTTTTGCTGCTCGGTTAAAAAAGGAAATTTTTACCCCTCACAGGAAATCAGGACACTGAATCCACTTCCTCAAAGAGTCAGGCAAAACTTCAGAAACTTTTAACTTCAAAGTGATAAATCTTTGTCTAATTTTTTTTTTTTTTTTCAGGGATCCCTGAAATGAGAATAAGGTGTGGTTTATTTGAGTTAATCATGTTCTCGGCTGATTCAACAAGACCTTCCCGGTATTTTATCCAACGCTACGCTATTGCAAAGCTAGTAAATATAGGACAGAATTGAATTTGCGTTATTGTGTTATGAGAGCAAATTTTTCATCAGATGGAGTTCCTGCTGGTGCTTATTCCCGCTCCCGGGAGTAGTAGTATCGATCCCGTGGTAATTTCACCTGCACGGCGTCAGGAAGTGGAAATCTCTCCTCTGCAGTGTCATTGATTGTGTTTGGATTTTTTTTTCCTTTTCTTTTCTTTGGAAAGGCTTTGGCTCTTTTAACAGCTGTTTGAAATGTTATCATTACCTGCAAACTTGGAAGGCAACCTAAAGCTCAGACTAATCGATACATGCACAAAGCACCAATCTGGATGGATTAGCCAAACATCATTCAAGAGCCTATTTGACAATAGGATAACTATCAGCAATATAAATTGTCTGCTGATTACTTTGATGTTGCCACAAATCTTTAGTATAATCAAGAGGCTTGTTTATCTCCTTCATATTGGTGCTTTTGAGCGAGTGAAACCATTCCCTGCTGCCAATTAACACATCTCTAAGAAGGGATCCCTCAAGGTTACTAGCATGCTAGCAAGCTTCGCAGAAAGAAGTGACCTTTCTTTAATGAAGAGCTCGTGTGTTGAAGTAGAGTTTTTGCTAGCTCAAAGAGTGTACTTGGCCTCATGGACTTAGGAGGCTAACTACTTTTTCATCTTTTTCATATTTAATTTTCTTTTTTTCCCTCGACAGTACTCAGGTTTTCCGTGTTGCCGACTTTAGTCTTTCTGCACAACATTAGCTTTACAGTGTACAGCTTGCTAAGAATAGAAGAATAGAACATGGAAAATGGAAATGATTTTTAATAAAACACTATGCTAAAAACTAAACACTATGCTACATATATTTATATTACAGTGGTCACAATGATTTCTATTTCTCCTCTACATTCTACTTAATATTTATATATTCAGACTGTACAGTGCATAACTCTACAGTAGAATGTTTAAGATCCTGTGTACGTCTTTTTATTCTTTTCTTTTTCCTTTTTTATATTTCTATTTTAGGACAAATTGGCCGTCACAGAAAAGCTAATACTTGCTAGCAAACAAGTTTCAAACTTCATAACAAAATATAGTGTATGTATTAATGTTAGCATTATATTCCAGCAAACGTACTATTTATACAATTATAAATATATATTAGCTTATAATTAGCCTAACATTAAGCATTATAGCGACCACTGTTATTTTAGCTAAACTACTCTATGTTTCAGCTACTAGCTAAAGGCCAATTAACCACTACTGTGTAAAGCAGTGTTACCCGAACTAGCTAAATATTCATTTTAATTAATTTAAATATCAGCTAGCTACTACTGTGCTGGTACAATTAGCTAAAGTAACTACGTTGCTACTAACTAGAACTGATTTAGCTATTACTGTGTGATGTAACATTAATCAGCTAGACATCTGATAGCTACTAATGTATGAGGTAAAATGAGCTAAACTAACTAATTAGCTAGAAGTCAAAAAGCTACCACAGTGTAAGGGAGAATTAGCTAAGCTAAGTGCTTTATTAGCTAGGGGTGAAAGTAACTCCTATTTGGGGAAAAAAAGGTAAACTAAAAACTGAATTAGTTAGAGGTTAAATAGGTCCTACTGTTTGAGGTAAAATTAGCTAAACTATCTGCTTATTAGCTAGAGGTAAAAGTAACTTCTGTTTGGGGTAAAATTAGGTAAACTAGATCATTAATTAGCTAGAGGTTACTTTTTGAGATTATTTTAAATTAGCTAAACTATCTGCTTAATAAGCTAGAGGACAACATAGTGTTTGAGGTAAAATTAGGTAAACTAAATCATTAATGCGCTAGAGGTAAAATGTCTACCAGTGTGTGTGTGAAAGTGAGCTAAACTAACTGCTTAATTAACTAGGGGTCAACAGAGTTACTAATGTTTGAGGTAACATTAGCTGAACAAGGTACTTGATTACCTAGAGGTCAAATAGTTCCTATTGTTTGAGGTACCAATAGCTAAACTAACCACTTAATTAGCTAGATGTTTGTTTGAGATAAACTTAGGTAATTTGGATAATTAATTAGCTAGATATCAAATAGCTGTGTGTGGAAAATGAGATGGACTTACTGCTTAATTAGCTAGAGGGCAAATAATTACTATTGTGTGAAGTAAAATTAGCTGAACTAGCTGCTTTATTTCTCAGAGGTCAAATAGTTCTTATTGTTTGAGGTAGAATTAGTTAAACTACTATTTACTGCTTAATTAGCTAGAGGTCAAAGTAACTACTATAGATTATAATAACTACTAAAGCTAAACTATCTGCTAAATAAGCTAGAGAACAACATAGCAACTACTGTTTGAGGTAAAAATTAGGTAAAGTAGATAATTAATTAGCTAGAGGTTAAAGGATTCCTACTGTTTGAGGTAGAATTAGCTAAACTATCTGCTGAGTAAGCTAGAGGATAACATAGCTACTACTGTTTGAGCTACAGTTAGGTTAAAATCGCTAGAGGTCAAAGACTCTAGCTACTGTACCACTGTGTGACGTACAGTAGCATGCATTAAACTACTTAGCCAAATACATGTAGCACAATGCTGTGTATATGTAATGTAGCTAATGGTAATGAGATTTGCATTAAGTACAAATGAGATGGCATTAAGTGCTTTTTGCTTTTAGGGACATTATTTTTATATTGTTGATATTTTTCAATAAAAATGCACAAATGTATAACACGTTTTGCCAATAAATGGAGAATGATTTAAGGTAATCTTAAAATGATTTTTTTCTAAATCTCTAATGACAGAAAGTATTTCTCTAATGTGATACACAACCTGCATAGAAAACTCAGAGAGACAGAGAGAGAGAGAGAGAGAAGGAATGTTCTTGGAAAAGTGAACAGTTTGGGTTATGTGTGTAAAAATGACTCAGAGGGAGAAAATGGAGTCTGAGGACGAATGAACACACTGTGTACATGTTTGACTTCACTTTGATTTTTCTGTCTAACCTGTTGCAAGGCTGCTGTGTGTTATAAGCACCTGAGCTTGTTTCAAGGATCCAAAGATATACAGTATATATATTTATTTATTTATTTATTTTTACTGAGACAGAGAGCTTAAGACTCGCAGTTCCCTGTGCACACTTTCACTTTATAAAGAAAAGCCACCAACTGAAAGAATGAACGCTTTGTGTGTTAATATCTCCATGCCAAAGAGGGAGGAGATTGGAGGAGGAGCACATGTTGACTGGGGGGGAGGCAGGAATACTTAAGAGAGAGTGAGAGAGACATATCTGCGGTTGCACAGTGTTTACAGTACTTGTTGTACTTTTGTTCTTGGATCTGTGTCATAGTCTCATGAGAGGAACGTAGCTCATACTCTCTTTGTTTTCTGTTGCAATACAGTCAGCTTTTCACTGCATCAGAATAGGAGAAATTAAAAGATAATCAGCAGATGTCAAAATGAAAACGTCATTGTTCTTGTTAGTTAATTGCACAGCCCTGTTGACTTCTCGAATCTGATTGGTCAGAAGGCGGTAGCTGGGCAGGCTGTAATTTAGGCACACCGTACTTTATGGGGGCAACTTTGTCGCCTTGCACCTCCAGGTTCTGGGTTCGATTCCCGCCTCGGGTCCGCGTGCACAGGATTTGCATGTCCTTCCTGTGTTTGATGCGTTTCCTCCGGGTGCTCCGGTTTCCTCCCACAGGCCAAAGACATGCAGTTTAGGCTAATTGGTGTTCCCAAATGAGTGTGTGTATGTATATGTGCCAATAGATTGGCACCCCGTCCAGGGTGTACCCTGCCTTGTGCTCCTGGGATAGGCTCCAGCCCCATGTGACCCTGCGAACGCTGTATAGAAGATGAGTGAGTGAAAAATGTGCTGTTTAACAAATAACGGAATGTTTCGTTAATAATGAGCCATTCATTATTAATAATAATAATAATAATAATAATAATAATAATTTAAAAAAAAAAACAGTAATCGTTGGCAAATTGTTGTATATGTGGAATAAAATACCATTTATAAACATTTGCATGCTAACCGTAGCTCTGCTTTGTGCTGCATATCCCACCACACTGTTGTTGATTATTTTCCTGTAAGAGCACACTTTTGTTCCTTGCATGTCTGTTCGTAAAAACATGCTCGCAGTATTACTAGTCGCTGTGTTGTGTTCTTTCGGGCTGCTCCTTTCAAGGGGGTGCCACAACAGATCATCCACTCCACACACAACCTTACGCAGGTACAGGTTTTATGCTAGATGCCCTCTGCTGATTCAACACTCCCATTTGGGTTTGGGCATTGGCCGGGAATCAAACCCGGGCCTTCTACACAGCAGACAAGACACCTACCGCTGAGCTACCAATGCCTCTGCCAATATCACCAGCTGGCTCGCAACAAAAAAAAAAAAAACAGAAAAAAAACAGAGCTCTTAAGTAAAAAAATGTGCTTAAAAAGTAGGGTAAAAAAATTACACCACCATTGTTCTCGCTCCCACCGCTCGTCTTCTCCTTCACATAGTTTTCAAGGTGAAACTCACCCAAGAGTCAGTCGATGTTGGGGACTATTTAAAGAAATCTGATAATGATAACAAAAGATTTTGCATTTAAAAGACGTTACTTCAGTTTAAGTGTTTAATTGTAGAGATTTCGCCTTGTTCTGTGTGTGTGTGTGTGTGTGTGTGTGTGTGTGTGTGGGCTGTCAAGGTATGCTGGGTTGTGTGTGTGTGTCCTGTGTGGTTGGCCCTTGGCCTCAGAGGGTTATGTGTTACAGTAGTCCATGCCCAGAGTTTCTATGTGTCTGGCCACCTCTCCTTTCTATGGAAAAAAGCTCCCTCTCTCTCTCTCTCTCTCTCTCTCTCTGGGGCAGCCAGTAAATCCCCAAACTGCTTATTACCCCCTTTCCTGAAGCCAGTCCCAGAGCCACAGTTCTGTTAACAAAAGGCTAGTTTTTTTTTGTAATCTCTTTACAGTAACAAATTTGTTATCTCCACATTCCCTCTCTATAAACTGCTGAATTCCTGATTTATTCTGAATCACCACTCGTGTTGGACAGACATTAAAAACAAAAAGCTCACAAAGCTACAACTTAGTCGAATGTGTCATTAAAATGCCTTCGGGTAAATGTCGCTTCACACTACATACTTTACAACAGAAGCAGCTTAACTACATTAAATCCTCGATTATGCTTATCTCTTCTGCTAATTACAAATAATAACCCAAAGACGCTGCCTGAAGAACTTTCTGTTCCTTAATTTGTAGACTAATAAAACCGCCTTAATGTCAGTCAATTAACAAGTCAACCTTTATTTTAGCCTTTTATATTTTTATGTTGATATTTTACATATATGTAGCATTTTTCTTTTGCTGGAATTAAGTTTTAATATTGTTAAGGAAATGGTATATCCAGCAGCACATTCAGGTGTGTATTCAAATCCACATGCTAACTCGAAAACCTGTATTGGCAATTGCATTTCCCTTAGGAGACATAATTCAAATAAATTGTATTTGAATAAAAAACTTGTATTTGCATGAGCATTTATGAACACAGCGATGTACAAATGGATGCCAAAGATCAAATGCAAATGTTTGAAGTCCTTTTCATTGAGTCTAAACTCGTCTGATGCTGCCGTATTGAAAAAAAAAAAAAAAACTTAACAATGATTGTTTATTTTGTGCACTTTGTTGTCTGAAAATTAAACAGCTTTTTAATCAAGATTGCATTTTCACTGTGAGTATGATAGACTTGTCAGATAAACCTTGTGGGCGGAAGTTTGCATGTTTCGAAGGAAGTGACTTCGGAAGTGACATCGGACAGTCCTGAGATTTTTCCCCCAGTGTTGCCTGGTCTCTGGTTTTCTTTGTACTTTTGCCATACTCTATTTGTGTCGACCCTTAATAAAGAATTTAAGCGCAATCAACTAGTAAACTTTTTTTCCTACAGTACATAATTCGTATTCTGGTTTATGGCAGAACATTTAGAAGCTTTGTGTTATCTTTACAATGTGGCTGCATGCTTGGAAGTGTTTTATTCTTCCTATACCACAGCAATATCTCAGCAATAACAGTGATTTATTTCTTAAAGTACATAACATTGTACATTTTATTTGTCTGTAGTTATGTTGTGGAAAGTCCACAAAACAGTTTATCACTTATAACAAATTCTGACAACTACAAACACGTCTCAGTCATCCTCAGTTCCTTGTAAGAGAAAAACAAGAAATTTGTGATTATAGGGGAGTCGTGGTACTACACAGTGCTGGGGGCCTAGAGCCTATCCCAGGAGACTTACTGTAGGGCATGAGGTGGGGTACACCCTGGACAGAGTGCCAATCCATCACAGAGCACACACACTCACGACTGGCAATATAAGAACGACAGTTAACCTAATCCGCATGTCTTTGGACTATGGGAGGAAACCCACCAAGCACAGGGAGAACATGCAAACTCCATGCCCACAGACCCGAGGTGGGAATCGAACCCAGACCCTTGCAAGAGGTGCAAGGCCACAGTGCTAACCACTAAGCCACCTGCGATATGTAATCATTTAATAAACCAATTTGTATCCAATGGTATTTATCTAGGCTAAGAACGAATAATGGCTTCATTAAGAGGATGTTTGATAATAATTATTTATCACCTTAAAAAAATAGACAAAAACTTTTTTATTTGATTTAATTATTATTTAATTATTGACAAACTCGACATAAATCCAGACGATGCGTATATGACCTGCAATAAATTGCAGCCTTTTGTGGTTAAATTATTTCATAGTTCCATATTCTGATTTAGATTTTTATACGATTAATTATATAGCATTAGTGACTGGAATCGCCTGTTTTTTAGCTTGAATTTATAAAAATTTTTGTTCAAAATGCGTGATTCAATTTTAGTTCCTAGAAAAAAAGAAGAAAACTGGAATCGGCTAAAACTGGTATTCACAGGTCAGACCTTAAAAGAATATCACAAATTAATGCATTTTTACATTTCACCATGTAATTTTAAGGTGTGTACATGAATATGGAGCGTCTGCTGTGTGATCATATACACACACTACGGGCAATTTGGGAATGCCAGTTAACCTAATCTACATGTGTTTGGACTGTGGGAGGAAGCCGGAGTACCCGGAGGAAACCCACCAAGCACGGGGAAAACATGCAAACTCCTTGCACATAGAGGCGGGACTCGAACCCGGACCCTGGAGGTGCAAGACAACAGTGCTAACTACTAAGCAACTGCGCCACCTTCCTTGTTATAATTGTACTTAATTACTGAGCACCACTAATAGTTTTTAAAAATGAATGAGTTAAATGATAACCTATAAAGTGGGTCGAATGTTTTCCCCCTTTTGTCTCCGGCGGATTTACACAACTTTATTCATGTCTTTTATGTAACTGGAACTGCAAGCAGATACAAGCCGTCGTTACCCGCAGGCTCACCGCAGCTCAGTGGTGCGGCTGTAGTAACTGTAGAATCAGGTTCACACTTGTCTCAGCTTTGGAAAGGGCTAGCAATAAACTTCTGTGAAATATTGTGAATCTGGGAGGTTAAATAGCAGGTGTGTGTGTGTGTGTGTGTGTGTGTG
>JAQQZT010000017.1:5607915-5620979 GCA_030068275.1 Clarias platycephalus
GTGTGTGTGTGTGTGTGTGTGTGTGTGAGTTTCCGATCTCGAAGAAATAAAGAAGTCTAGACTTCCATCCAGAGGCATGGCTGAGTTGTGTGTATGGTGGTATAGCGCTCGAAAACAACATGAGTTAGAGTGTGCCACGGGCCTGGAGGGTAATTCCAGCGCCTGCTTTATAGTCATTCTTGGCTGCCGGTGAGGTTTAATTTGGCTAATTAATCTTGTGTTGGACTCACTTTGAAACGATGGCACTGGGGCTCTGGTTATTGGGATATTAGGCGCATGGCGAGGAAAAAAAAAATCTCTATTAAATATTTTAAGACTGTTTTGTGTGTTTGATTTTAAAAGCATTAAAAAAAAAGTCCCAGCTTTTAAATATAAGAGCGTTTGGGATTTACAGCGGGTGCCCACGTTTAAGTGTATGGTTTTTATTGACTGATTTCTTTTGGCGTATAGAAAATGGATTAAAGATTGGAAATGTTCTGCTTATGTCATCCCTGAGCACAAAGCAATCATAGAAATGGGTCATTGTGTGTGCATACTGTATATGTGTGTGTGTGTGTATACATTCATGCTGCCTGAGCTAGAGGAGACAAGATAAGTGACTGTCAAATGATGTAACCGTGGTGGATCACTCCGCTGGCCTTTCTCTCTTTTCTGTCCTCTCACGATTGTTGGAGCTGGCAGAGATACAGGCTTTCTTTTCCATCTCTGGCTTCCTCTCTGGAGCAACATTAAACAGATACAAGCTCATGGAAATAATTTGAAATCTTCAAATAAAACTAGCTAGCAAACAGCAGAGAAAATCCCCCAAAATAAAAGCTAAGCAGAGAAAAATCCTCAAGCAAACCTACAGTAGCTACCTAGCACCAGAGATAATCCAGACAGCTAACAGTAGAAAAATATCTCAAAGATCTTTAGCTTCCATTATATACAGTAATATCCTTAAAGAAAAGTGACTAGATTACACTAGAGTGAATCTCCAAACAACGCTAGCTAGATGTCATTAAGGAATATATACATTTGTTTAAGGCTAGTTTTATATGAGTTTTGAAACCAAATGTAGATTTGCGTAACATACAGTAACTTCACTTCTACTTCAGGCAAATACAGTACCAAAGTACTGCCAAAGTTTCATTACGTTCTGTCCAGCCAGTTTTGTGTGATGCTGTGACATAATCTGGCTGGACAGACATACAGACAGACAGACTGGTTTCGGGTCCTCCGAAGTATTAAACTTAAAGACATCATCGAAAGAGCAAGCTCTGACCTTTCTTTTCTTTTAATTTATATAGACACTCTAAGAACCCAAGTAGTGCCCTCCAAGTCCACTAGACTCATGCACACTCTCCATGGTTTGGAATCCTGCCATTAGCCTAAAGAATTATTTCCAAGTTGCATCTGCTCTTTGCTTTGAGTCGTGTCAGGCAGACAGCGTGTACTCGGTTGTAAACACAGTGGCATTATCTCTCTGAACAAGAGGGTACACTTGGGGTTAGGTACTGAGTGCAGGAAGGAGCCCGTGAGCAGATTTAGGACATGGGAGGTGAAATTGGAAGCTTTGCTTGCATTACGTAGAGCGAATATATTAGTGTTGCCATTATACAAATGCGTGACCGCGTAAAGTTTCATTCACTATGTAACAGCCAAGTGATGTTGTCATATGCATATTTTCTCCCCTTGATTATACAGTATACATAGGGTGTATAGGGGTGGAGGGGTGTATAGGGGTAAGCCTTAAAGTAAGCTTTATAATGCCAAGTATAAATGTTTATGTAATTGCTTGCGAACTACCGACTTTACTAAACGTAAACGGCAAGTGTTTGCTTTGTGTCAGTGAATTTGTAAATGCATGGTGATGATACTGGAGGTGAAATGTACGAGTGCCATTCCATTTATTCCGCTTTAGAATATCACCTAGATTTTGGGATTCAATCCCAAATAGCGTAAAATGGACAGCTAGTGTGCTAGGCTGTAAACAGACGGTTCAGAGGCAATTCAGAACAGCTTAGAAGCACTTACTAAGGAGACAGAATGTTGTTTAAGATTCCATAATGTTATCAGATGTGTTTTCTTGCTGAAAGTGCTTCCGTGACTGGTTTTGAATGTGGGTTTTGGCAGGATCTTTCCAGTAATGCGGAGTGTACCGACTTACTTTCACCCAAGCTGTGACCAACAGATGTACTGTATAGTTAAACGTCCTGTGATGTACTGTATAGAAAAACGTCCCAGTGCTGTTATGCTCTATTATCGCGACTCGTGTTACGGCTCTCGTCCAATCAGGTTACTCGGTCGGAAGTATACAGACTATACATACTGTATGTCTATGACATTGGTAAATAGTTCTTTTAAATAAAAACATTTTTTTGATTGATTTGCTTGTTAATTTGCTTAGACGATGTGAATCGTCTGCAACACAAGGCCTTGTGGATTAACTGTTACTATAGAAACGATGACATATTAGAATGTGCTGGGATTTGAATTACAGCTGTCAGAGAAAGTGAATCAATACCCTCAGACCAATCAGATTTTATTATAGTAATACGTGATGGGTTTAGAGCTGCTCAGGAAAACAGCGCGGATTAAAAGCGCTCCTGATTTCAAATGATTCGGATGACGAACTTGTAATAATTACAATATATTTCCCAATGATTGAACGGCTAAGAATTTCGCTGAGGGTTTTCAGACATGTTTTGACTGGTCATTGGGCTGTTTTTTTTATTTTTTTTTATTTGCTGTTACTCAGAATGACCTAAGTATAGTTTGTGGACATGAAAAAAACAACAGCCCTAGTTTCATTTTTTTATTTTATCTATACAAGTTTTAAATATCGACTCGAACAGAATTTAACAGTCGAACAGATCTAACCTCAGCGCTTAAGGATGCATTTAAAGCTCAAGCTGCGCTCGTGTCTGAAAGAACAGGCTCCTGTAACGTGACACCAAAGAGAGAGAGAGAGAGAGAGAGAGAGAGAGAGAATCTCAGGAGCTTTGTCTGAGTCACTCCAAAAAAACTATGTAAGAGCCCTGACTCTCTGTAATTGACTCCAGATTTGTCTTTCTCTCCTCTTTCTACCCCTCCTTTCTCTCTTTCCCTCTCTCTCCTTACCACCTTTTTCTTTTCTGCAGTCCTTCTGCGAGCGAGCACACCGTACGTCCATGTCCCGGAGAACAAAATTAGTTTTCATTCTATTTCACTCACCCGGAAAAAGGAGCTTTTTCGCGTCTATACTGCAGCCCGCGTGTCTCATAAATGCCTGCGTTCACAAAGCAAACGGCTATTTTCGTCGCTGTTATTTTGTTGTAAAAGTGTACGCTGTCCGTCTATGGTTTTATAAAGTTTATTAAAAATAATGCACTGGAAAATATTTAAATATGCACTCGGAAAAAAAAAAAAAGACATTTCGAAACGAACAAAAAGGAAGAACGTTTTATGCTGAATGTGATTAGGGATTGCAATGAATGCGCCTCTCATATTACCTACTCTCTCTCTCTCTCTCGCTCCCGCACACACACACACATAACTATTTAAAGCTGACACGAATATTACAGAAATCTGTGTCTATATACGACCATATACTGTAGTAAGTCAATTGCGAAAGTTTTCCCACCCTTGAACACACGAGAGAATTATTACGCATGATAATAAGACCTTTTGTGTGTTAGATAGCCAAAATTGATGAAAGTCTTGGATCTTTTCTGCTGCAATATTCCCACACCACCTTTTTCAGATCATGAGTGCAAAAGGGTCATGGCTAGAATGTGTTTTGTGTTTTGTTTTTGGCTTGATTATTCCCTTATGTTTCACATCGTTGCCTTGTTATAGCGTAAGATGCAGCCCCATTTTCTTTGCAACACTTTGCAATTCTGTGTGAGTGTTTATAGATGAAGTGTAATTCAGTGGTTTGTTTTTCTTTTCGTTAAATAAAAAGTCAAGGGGGCACAAATTTTTTAACTTACCCATATGTACACTACCGCTCAAAAATGCAAATTTATGAAATAACACATACAGTATGGAATTAGGTAATTATGTAACAACAACAACAACAACAACAACAGGCGGTTATATTGTAATAAGACATGAAGGTCAGCCTTTGTGGAATAGTTCTTGCAAGAACCGTATTGTGTCAAGTGCATTTGCAAAACCCATCAAGCACCATGATGAAACTGGCTTTAATGAAGACCATCCTGGGAAAGCAAGACCAAAACTGACCTCTGCTGCAGCGGAGACGTTCATTTAGAGCCACAAGCTTCAGAAACCACCAATTAACAAGCAGCACCTCAGATTAGAGCCGTTATGAAGGGTTTACAGAGCAGAATTAGCAGATACACTTCATCTCAACATTGGACCGACCATGGAGTTTGCAAAAATCACGGATCAGTACGTGGTTTGGAACGTTTTTGGTTTACTGACGTAAAAAAAATAAAGTAAATAAATAAAAGACCAAATTTCTATTTAAATTGTAAACATATAAACTGGCCATAATTTCCTCACCAACTTTTATACAACTCAGCGAACCGTTCTTTCATGTCAGAGTGAATGGCGAGCATATCCGTCATGACATAAAATGCCACCACAGCAGAAGGGTTTTTACAAGTGACGCCACAAATCACAGCATCAGAAATAAACAAGGAAAAATTCTTCCCTTTAAACGTGTAATACTTTATATCTGACTCGTCACATCAAATCAGGTATTGAGTCGTATTTTAGGAGATTTGGATTATGCGTATCTTCAGATTCCTGGTTTATTATTGTATCATGACCGATTGCTGAGATGTGACCAGTGTGGGTTTGTTTACGAGGAGATCCTTGGAAACCTCCATCAAAAGCCTGTATTTAGAAAATTTAAATAAGGATTATGTGATGTAATAAGAAAGAGGGATCCCTCAGGCTCATTTTGATACCAGGCTACCCATAAAAATAATGCATGTTTTTGCATGTTAATGCATGTTAACCAGCCAGGATAGCGTCCACTAAAGTGGTTTAATACAATATTTATGAGTAAAACTTTACCAATTCTGTTGAAGGATCAGATTTTTGTTGAAATTGAACATTTTATCATTTTAACCTATTGCACTCTATTGGGCATGTCACAAAACTGACCTTTAATACCTGACTGGATACGACGGGTCACATGTACAGTACAAGTATTAGTTTTGGATTAGTTAACATACATTTGTTAAAACTAAAACCCTGACTATACTGCACAGCTTGCAGTTTGAGAAAGAAAATATACAGTTCTCATTCAAGTTGCTAAAAGCCACAAACAAGGAGGTGTCCGGTTTCTTACTTCCTCTGTCAAACAAGGCCGTAGTTGGAAATGACATGACAAATTAGAGCTTGGGAAGAATACAGAATTATATTTAAAATCAACTTGTTGATTTTACTTTTTAAAACCTTTACCTGTAATAGCATAAAGATCGAAATCGCATTATGGACCAGTCCAGTTATCTAATCGCAAGTGTATTACAGGTATTACACACATAGTCAGGAATCCCCATATGTAGGGGTTTTTCTTTTCGTAAATAACTGTTGCGGTGCTGTCCAGCGCTAGCTCGGTGGTTAACGCATTGCTTTATTGATCGCAAGGTCCCAAGTTCAAACCCCACCACCACCATTTCGCCACGGTTGGGCCCTTGATCAAGGCCCTTAACCCTCAACCGCTCAAATGTATAATGAGATAAAAATGTCGGTCGCTCTGGATGAGGGCGTCTGCCAAATGCTGTAAATGTAAATTAGCAAACATCATCTTAACGGTATCATTTGTGCCCTTGCTGTTAGCTTTGATAAATATAATTGAATCCTAAATGGTACATTTAATAGAGTTTAAATTGCAATTGCGACGCGTGTCAAAATTATCGCAACATGATAGTTCTTCTAGAAGTACTAGTTCTTCTGTGTGCTATAACGATTTATTATCTCAATATCCGTCACTCTAAAGACGTTCCCATTTGAGTCTGGTTCCTCACTGGGAAGAAGCACTATTCAAAAAGCAGCAACAAAATAGGAAGTGCAGAAAAAAAAAGCCCTGTCCACTACAGGTGAAAACTTAACCCACATGTGACCTCAGGCTTCCTCCAGAGTGCTTTCAGTAGGAGGTACCTAACGATCTCGTCCTGGGTGTTAGCGGGAACTCTTGGCTTCAGGCACTCGGATAACTCAAATGTAAACTCTCGCCCTCTCGGCTCTTCTTGCACTGGGATCAGGTCATGAGCTCAATGGCTTGTCTGCCCTTGAGGGCACTTCACAGTAGCCATGTCCAATCCACTCATTTTTTAAGGGGGTGGAGCTGTTCTTGTGCTGCCCTTTTGCAGCAATAGTGAGTGCTATCTCAGTTCTGAGTAATTATTCATTATTACAAATACGGACATTTTTTCCCCCTCTACCCACTGTGTCAGGATACCAGGGATGGCGCTTTATAGAGCTGGCTTGTTGCGAAACGGCTGAGTCAGAGATTTCAGGTGACTGAGTGGCGTGCAGAAGGTTGCGGAGGACGAACGGGGGCTAGAGTGAACAGATGCTCGTGGGAGTGGCAGCTTGCCGGGTTCTTTGCAAGCGAGGAAGAGAAGACGAGAAGGGAGGAGGGAAAGGGGACAAATAGATTGCACCGGGGAAGGGCTGAAGCGAGGAAAGCGAGCGAGGGGGGTGGGGGCACGGCACACGGAGCGGTTCAGCACTTGCTTATTTGAAGGGGGTAAGATGAGAGGTGGAACTCTAGAGTGACCTTTCACCTCGACAGCCCTACCCCCTTCTTGAAACATGTTTAGAGCTTAGTCAGAACAGCCACACCATCTGGAAGCGAGTAATGCAGCATCGTTCATCGTCATGAACATAATGCAACGGTGCAACATATCTACAGGTTATATTCAGAACCGGAGACTTAACTCCAAAAGTTACATAAGTGCTTATTTTGTGTGTGTGTGTGTGTGTGTGTGTTTAGACTTCATCTGTGCAGCTGCTTGAATCGATTTTTTTTTTCAGTGCTTCCCATTCAGATTATGCAAATTACCAGTGTGTAAGTCACAATTCTGAGGTTGCCAGATTGTTCTTAAGTAAAAAAAACAGCTGAAAATGCAGACTGAAAAAGAAACTTATGTTTCTGAGTTTATGACTTCAATCAGGAATGTAACAGTAGAACATCAAAGCAAAAGGCATTTTTTAATTTAAGAAGTAAAAATCAAACAGACTATTTGAAAGAGCATGACAAGCATTAAAATATGTTTTATATAACTCTTGGTTATTGCCATCTAACATCATTTGGCAGTGTATGAAATGTTATTTAACCTTTTTGTTTCTTTGTTAATTTTTATATACGGTATATGTATTTATATCAAAACGTAGTTGAGCCACAAGATGCTCAAGGTAATGAAATAAATTTGTATCCGGGGATATGATTTTATCATCATAATTTCATTTGTGGAATGAATAAAATAAAAAGTTTTTTTTTGTTTTTTCTGCCAACGTTTTAACAGATGGAATGACTAAGCCGTTACTTGCTATCTGAAATGTATTCATGAATTTATCTCTTAAAATAAGTTAAAGACACTTTAAATTGTCTCATTATCAAATTGTCATGATCAGGTTAAGTAGATAAAGTGTCTATCAGTGGCGGTACTATATCTCACTTGTATGTGTAATGGGTTACTTGTACAAAACACTTACACCTTATAACCAAAAATGGCACTTCTACTTCTAGCTTGTTTATTATAATGCCAACGGTGCTATTTTATACTCTGTGTCTGCAGGAGATCTCGGAAAGTGAGCGTCATCAAAAATAACCATTCATCAAATATGTACAGTAACAGCGCTTGCACAGCTCCTTTTAGTAAGCAGGGAAAAAAAAATCGTCAGACTCTATGCTCCATCATACGTAAGCAACTAAGAAGATATGAAAATACCTATTAAAGGTCACTCACTCATCATCTATACCGCTTTTATCTTGTATACAGGGTCACGGGGGGCGTGGAGCCACTAAGCCACTGTGCCGGCCCATTAAAGGTCCCATCTTTTTATTTTGGTAACAAATTAACACAGGTCTCAGAGCTCCCCCAAAGTGTGTGTAAATACACCAGCTGAAATCTCGCTGAGATAATGCATTTTTTAATATCTCACCCCTCCTCCAAAAATGTCTATGTAAATGAGCTACTGCTGAGCCACACCCGTCAAGAGAACAGCAGAGCCGAGTACCAACCCTGCAGAGGCGATCCTTCTTATATGAAGTCACATTAAGAGTGCTTGGCGCTTCTTAGCAGTACCAGCATCACGTTCTTTTATGCTTGCTTCCCAACATCCTGGGATGCACGCTGCACGGACGTGCTTCCACTCGTGACAATGTCTACCAGACATGTGATCTAACTCCCGCGATCGAACATGCGCGAACATACTCATGTTCATATCTTCGAAAGTTTGCAACTCAAATTTGCGTACTGTACTGTATATAGAAAATGAATGAATGAAAAGGCGCCCTTTTAATAGAAATGGAAACCCAAGTGTGAATAGTAAAACTAAAAACATGAACAAATGTTGCTGCCTTGCAATACGGAAAACAGCGCTACTAGAGACGCAAGATTCACACTTCTAAAAACAGAAATGCATACGAGTGCAAGTAGCTTCTTGAGACACACCTCTTTTTACGCAAACTCTTCACTGTGTACACATTCTCTTGTGAAACTACTAAATAACTTTTATTTGGAGTTATGTCGAAGGTCCACCGCGTGCATAGCACTAGATGAGCAGAATAATAGTATAATGAAAAGAGACAGTAGGAAGCACATGAGGAGATGCGTGTCTTAGACATCCATTCATTTCTGTAAATATATATATATATATATAAAAAGTCAGAGTGCTTGATTTGCCAGTCCGGGTGAGCACTGGCACTACTGGATGCTTGCCAACGCTAAACCTCCCAGGCTTGGTGTTTGCAGCATGATCGCTTTGCTGGTTTAAACCCTGTTGCAGTTTGAGCTCTTTATTCACTGGCTAATGAATCATACCCAGGCAACTGCATGACTGCAAGCTTTTCTCAGTCTTAGCCTCTTGAACGGGCGCCATTGTGGAAAGCAGGCCCAATTTTGTCAGCAAACATGATACTGATTACAGGAAGTGGCCTGGAGATGCGACTGCGATCTGTCGTTGAAAAGGCTCGTCTTTTCCTAATTAGGTTCTAGGGCGTCACAATTTATCATGTGTCAAACATTACCGCCGTATTGGCCTATGCAGTACTGATACCGCAGAAGCCTGCAATATGCAAATGCGAACGTGCAGTGATGGCAGACATTCCAGTGATGTCTGCTTAGATTGTGGTTTCACCATAATCTAAATAAAAACTACTTTTTCTTAAAGCAGACAGATCTGATGACAGTTTCATGTATATATGTATGATCACAATGGGCTATTTTTGTCCATCTAGTCAAGGACCTCATGAGACATAAAATAACTCAAAAAATGTATAACAATTATACCAAGCATAACAATAGCAATGGTATCAATTTAACCACCAGAACAATATCATATGAAAGAACTTTTGTCTTTTAGAAGTATAACGTAGGTCTTTGAGATACGTCCTACACAGCTGAGTGAGTTGATAGAAAATTGCATGCCATGTCAAATACATTTTCAGAGGGATTTCTCACCTACATCTGCAACCAACTATCTGACCATAACAGGAAATGTGCTTCTCGTTTTTTTTTTTCCCTCATGTCAGTTTTCAACAGATCTTACTGTACCTGTTTCCTGTCGAGTAGACAGCTTCTTTAAAAAAAAAAAAAAAGAAAAGAAAAAAGTCCATAGCTTGCTTTTGGGATATTTTTGGATGCGTTGGTTTGATAATACTGTTTTTCATGTGAGAACGTTTTAGGCCCGGCGTGTCAAGCTCATTTTAGGGAGCCAACTCAAGTGTGTAGGACTAAGGAAAAAAAATCTTAATGACCAGATATTGTTCTATAGCATAAGTATTCACCCCACTGCATTTTTGTACACATTTTGTAGTGTTAAAACGTGAACATGAAATGCATTTAACTGGTATTATGTATTATGAATATGTACAAAATACCTCTATAATACTGAAATGAAGGGAAAAACAGAAAAAACACATGTTTGTAAATGTAAAAGTAGCGATTGTATTAGTATTCACTTGCAGATTTTTTTGGCTACTTATTCATTACTCAATTTTTTTTTCTTCAACATAAATTTACCTCACAACACAATTTGAACTGAGAACATGGATTATAAATTAATTACAACCTTAATTACAAGCAGGTGGAATTCAGCCCCTGAGCCATATGTCTACCACCTCCTCTTTTGGGCGTACCTCACAGCTTAGTCTTAAGTCCTGTATAACTTACATTATAATCATTTAACATTCATTGGAACTTGATAGGGAATGTTGAGTATGCTTAGTTTGTGAGCATTGAGCTTCCAGCTGTGCGGGTTATTATATTCAGTTTTCAAGTCCTTTAAAAATATTGTGCAAAAATATTTATCCTGATTACCAAAGTCATTATTCTGTCTTATGCACGATTTCTTGCAGATTGTGTTGAGTGATAAAAATTTGTTTAAAGTGAAATTGAGTAGAAATGTCAGTTAGCAGCACCAGTTCGAAGGCCCCTACATCCTCCCTTCTGTGAGAACTGCTCTATTATCCTCCTGTTAATCCCTCTAATAGCGGTCTTGCACCATTAGCATTTGAGGGGCCTCTTTCTTTCTTTCACTCTCTCTCTCTCTCTCTTTCTCTCTCTCTCTCTCTCTCTCTCTCTCTCTCTCTCTCTCTCTCTGTGAATCTAGACATTTATCAGCTTGCAAGCTCCCTGATCATTAATAAATCTGCAGGCACGTCAAGCTAAGATGTGTAGCAAAGTGCTAACAAGGTCCGATCGGTTCATTCAGTTTCAATCACTATTTAATATAAGACTGAACAGCCAAGTGGTGTCTAGATTAGTGATAGGTGATTTGTGGATTTATCATTTTTTCTGCACAAATCATATACAGTTTTTGGGGAATTGATTTGCAAGCAGGAATGAGAAAAATTCAACAGAACAAGTAGTACAAGAAATGTACAGCATTTTATAATAAGTTTGTTGTTTCAGCTAAACTTTTAACATTAACTTTAAAAAAACAACAACAAAAACATTGTTTGATTATTAGCTATTGTTTTGCTTTTTTGTCAAAATTTTTATGTAGAATAATCAAATTGATCCTCTTTTATTATTATTATTATTATTATTCTTATTATTATTATTACTTACTTACTTACTTATTTACTGTCCAAAGGTTCTTATTTGTCCAACCAGAATTTTATAAATTGAGGATTCAGCAGGAATTCCTGCTTGTCAGAATGTTGTGGTATCATTAATTTGGCAACAATCCAGAAGTTACATTTACATTTACAGTATTTGGCAGATCCAGAATGACTTACATACTGTAAATGCTTTGAACTTACATTGGTTCTCTAGGTTACTAACTAGAAGTTTCAAACACTGTTTGCCAAAAACACCATATTACAGTAAAAGCAATTTGGGAGCTACGTTGCACCTCATAGAAATAAAACAGGGAGGGAACAACGCATTAGCACTAAGAGATGCGTGACATGAGATATACATGCTGTGTGCGGGAAGCTGTTGTGTCCGTTCCGATCTCCGATCGGAATTTTAAACCCTGTTAGAAACTTAATGGACTGTAGATGTAGTTGGACGTTGTGCAAAAGATTGTTAATCAGCATAACTGCTCCGAATAAAGTTTCAAGATTTGCATTTGGAACATTGTGTCATTCGTTCACATATCTTTTTATCCAAGTCGTTCTAACTGTCAAAAGCAACATTGTCTTGAAATTCTCCCGGCGTTAAAGGTCATTGCGACGTTCTTACAACCAAATTAAGGTCAGCGAACATTATAGTTCCTGCTGGGTGTCTACAAGATATGATACAAGTTTTAAACGGTTTGAAAATGTTTCAATTAGACATCAAAGGAAATCAAATTTACACCCAAAATACAAGTTTTACATTTGTAAAATTTTAATCAAGCTTCTGGTGTCTATCCACCAATACCCCAAGGTTAAACGAGAATGTGATTAGCATGTTTAGCATTCTAAGAAGGTTAAGTTGTAACAATAAAAAAAAAAAATTAAGAACAATAATTCCTCCAAATAGAAACATGCATTATATGTAAACTATATGTTTTACTTTGACAATGTTGCTTGAATATCCTCATTCAGCATTTACAGTTTAATGCTACAACAAACTGTTTGCTCAGCGTTTTATGGAAATTTTAGAAATGTTAAACCAAAATAACCAAATTTTCTGAAACCAAAATGCCTTTTCAAAAAAGCAATTTCTGTGAAATTATGACTAAAAGCACTAGCTGATTCCTAGTACAGTTTATCAGTAGAAACATCATCATTCTATGATTTGAGACTTATTTTTACATCTTAGGGAAATATTAGAAAATTTAAAACCAGGACTATTGTAAATACTTTGAATGGCTTTTTTTGACTGCTTTACTTCATGACATATCCATAAAAGCGTATGATAACATTAGTATTTAAAGACTCGGTTTAAAGAGAAGTTTTTCTGGGCGAACTGGGAAGTGTGTCAGACTGTTAAAAAGAATTCAAAAAGCAGCAACACATGCGCTTTGGCCCAAGCATGCCCCCACCTCCATCGCTTAAATAGACTTCAGGAAGCGCGCTGGCGTCAGCTCTAGGGCTTCTCCGGTCAATAGCAGCTTTGTGTGTGGCGACACACCCCCCACCTTGAAGCTCCAGCTAGTGGCCGGAGCGAGGAAGTGCTCAGGGAGAGGATACGAGCAGCCCGTTACGACCCACTTCCATCAGCACATGTTTGTGTCAGGAGGCAGATGACACATGATATGTATTTTGAAAGGGAGAATAAAAACGAACACAGCGTATGGACTGATATGACCTGAGCTACAGTATAACAAGTTTTTACTTTAGATGGGAATCAGTGGCATGGTTTGACCTGATGAGAAGTAAGCGCAGTGGCTTGCCGTGTTGTAATGACAGGAAAGAACCAAACCGTACAGCTGAGGGTTGAGTGCAGACTTTCATATAACAACAA
>JAQQZT010000017.1:5631256-5666914 GCA_030068275.1 Clarias platycephalus
ATCTATCTATCTATCTATCTATCTATCTATCTATCTATCTATCTATCTATCTATCTATCTATCTATCTATTTAATATTTTACTTTGATCGTTTCTATAATATATTTATATTAAACATATAGAGTTTATTGCCGCTACTACAGACTTGATATCCCCAGATATATTTTTTAACTGATAATAAACAAATACGAGCCTATTCCTATTCCATATTCCATACGATGCATGTTGTAAAGATAAACTTTATAAAATGACGTGACAATAATGTCAGTGCTATTGCTATTCTTAGCATTTTGTCTCAAATGCACTGAAATTTCACTCGAAATGAATCCAGTTTAAAAAACGAAAATGCAGTTTTTGTTACTTGGTATATAATTATGGTTACATTCCTCTGGTATGTTTCGCACCTTTTTCGCTCGAACATTGTCGAGATCAACAGGAGCTCATCCCTGGAGATGAAACACTCGAGGTGTCGTCTTTGGAGTGAGAGCGTTCCCACCTCACGCCGCTCCTCAATGACAGTCCTCGGCAGCGTACAGTAGTGTCAGAGCAGTTCGCACCATGTGGCAGAGGAGTTTGCGAGCGTTTAGTCGTTCCCCAGAGGCACTGGTGGCAACAAGTTCGCAGGTGGGGTGCCACTCGTGGCAGAGTGTGTGACGAGAATGACAGTGTGCGAGGGGGGGGGAGAGGGGTGCCAGACGATCCAAGTGTGTGAGAGTGGAAGGTGTGTGTGCTGCAAAAGAGATAATAGAGTCAGATTAGTAGCCTGTCAGAGCAGCTCATTTGAGTGAATGTGACTTGTTTGAGTTGACCCCTTATTATTAAACCTCATGACTGGGTTTTTGTTCATGTTTTTTCTTATTTCTTGTTTTGTAACGTTGAAATATGTTGCAGACATTTTTGTGGCCTTAGATTTCTTCTCTGGAACTGGCCTGGATTTTTTCCAGCATAATACCTGGGGGGGAAAAAACACACAAACACACAGAGGAATACAGTTTTCATTTCACCACATCGAGAATTTTTTTTTCAAAGTGAAACTCATATATTCTAGAATCATTATCGGTAAAAAAAACCTTTTCCTGCATATCCCAGTTGGGAAGCTGGGGTCAGAGCTCAGGATACAGCGCCCTTAGAGCTGATAGGGTTAAAGGCCTTGCACAAGGGCACAACAGTGGCAGATTGGAAGTGCTGGGACTCGAACCCCTGACCTTCTGATCAATAACGTTTGAACCAAAGTGAAATATTACAAGCCTTTTCTTTCAATTATTACGGCTTTCAGCTCACGACAATACGTAATAATAAAAAAAAGTCTGAAAATATCCGAATATTTCATTATAAGTCCGAGTAAATTATGGTCCTATTCGTACAGTATAAATACCATGTATTTCTCCGTCCAGTTCAGTAAACGCAGTAAATGAGGAAGACTGCTGACTCGACAGAAGTCTAGAAGACAATCTTCGACACATGGAGAGTAAGCCATCAGAAGGTCATCGCTCAAAGGGCTCGCTGTTCGCAGAGCGCTGTATCAGAGCATATTCATGGAAAGTCGGCTGGAAGGGAAAAGTGTGGTAGGAAGCGATGCACAAGCGACCGGAATGACTTAACCTTAACAATATGTTGTTGTATATAACAATGGAAAATACATGCTTGTTGTAGAGATGTTTATTTAACCTTTACAGATGAAAGGAGTCTTCAGTGTCAGTGGAAGTTTTCCTGCCATGGGAATATTTTCAGCATGGTTTCTTTATAACGTGACGTGATGTCATTTAAGTGAAAACAGGCTTACTGGGAAAAAAATATCTTCTGCACGTTAACGGTAACTCTTCATGTTAGATAAAAACAGGCTTAGTGTGTGTGCTTGGTAGGTTTCCTTTGACAATCCAAAGGTTGACTGGCATATCCGTATGTACTGTACTGTACTGTACTGTACGTGTGTGTGTGTGTGTGTGCGCTTGTGTGCGCTTGTGTGATGATTTGGCACCCATACAGGTTGTTCCCCACTTTATTGAGTTGTCTGTGTTTTATTTCTATTAGTATCTGATTATTTATAGATAATAATACAAGACCATATTAGGGGCTCGATTAAAGGGCTATTTACAGAAATATTAAGTTTCATCCTGATGCAACTTGTCTTTCATGATGCTATTGCTATAAATGACACGAGCATTAGAAGTATGCCTTTTCCTCAGGAGATCCTAATGATATCCTGAGAGATTTTGTTTGTCCTCGTGTAATAAATAGCACAAACACATGATTGCGGTTATCTTCCCACACTTGTTTACTGATAAGACTGAATCATTCATTGTATCGTTCTCTCTCTCTCTCTCTCTCTCTCTCTCTCTCTCTCTCTCTACACACACTGCAATAAAAACATTTGCGACTGTCGTATGCTTGTACTGTATGAGCACTCCTGCTTCTGTCCGATTTCGCCCTCTGCTAGCCTATTGATGACTGTTCCATTTGATAACAGTATAAAATAAATATCAGTTATCAGTTAAGCGAATTAAGTATATCGTATCTAAAAGTGCATGGAGATCACTTCATGTTTTTTTTTTTTTTGTTTGTTTTTTTTTAGAAATTTACTGTAACAAAACTTTTTCTGAGAGAGGAAGGACTAAGGAACATGAAAGCAATTTTTTTTTTGAAGCGAGCTGGACTGGCGTAATGGTTAACGGCTGAGCAGATGTTGTGGAGCACAGAGGAAATGGTATTGCAGTTGTTTTTTTTTTGGACTCATTCTGTCTTTAGAAAGACAAAAACATTTCCAAAGAAAGAAAGAACAGAGAACACAAAGGCATTTTTAGTGATAGCCGTTCACACAACTAATAACATCAAGGGTAGTAAAAAGAAATCCGGGAGTGATTCAAACCATCACGAAGCACTGGCCCTGAATTAGAGTTCCCTTCATGCCAAGGTGTTAGGAACACCAAACACTGCCTGGAATGCAAGAATCACATGTTTTTTCGGTTAGACCATAACACTAACCCTAGGCAGGGTTATCTCAGTGGTTAAGGCGTTGGACTGCTGACCGGAAGATCCAAGTTTCAAACCAGGTTACTACTATTGGGCCCTTAAACAAGGCCCTTAACCCTCAACTGCTCAGATCTATAATGAGATCAAATAAATAAAATAAAAATGTAAGTCACTTTAGATAAGGGCGTCTGCCAATTGCTGTAAATCCTGTAAATCTTTTCAGCAGCTTATATAACTGAATATGAAAAGGGACTGTATGAACACATATGGTGCAATTCCTGGCCAAAACGGAACCACTGGGATTGCAGCGTAGTGCTGGTTCCAGGATTGAAAAATAATGGGAGGCTTGCACCAAGAATGGAATCGAGTGTCCAACCTCAAAGGAAGAAAGAAGAAAAGCAGCTACAAAAACAACAATCTAAAGACATACATATAATAGAGGGTTTATAGGGCATGTCAAGTTAAATAAGAACGTTTGATTTGATACAAAAATCTGTGTCGAGAAATTCAAAACTGGAAGGACATTGGCAATGACGTAGAGTCAGTATTGTCCCACGATATGGCCGCCTTCCACATCCGAAAAAGTTCAGCTGTCTTGTCTTGGTCTCGATCTGCTAAATTTAGGGCGATCAGCAGTGGAACCAGAAATGGTGTTCCTGGCAACTCCAAGTAGCGCCAAGTTGAAGAAGCACTCCAATGGCCCTCTCTCTGGTAGCGTCGTCTAAACGGGACAGGATAGGGTGAAGACAAAATGCACAATCAGATCGATTGAAATGCTTCCTCACTTTTGATATCAAGGCATGCCAGCTGGACATACAGTAATCACATGGGAAATGTCGTGCATGTGCACGATGCCCCTTGAAGATGTAAGCTACTGTAGGTTAATCGCGATAGGAGAAACTGTCTACTGAGCATGACGTGAGTTCGTAATTTAACAATGCAAATAAAATTGTAGATTAGATTTCGGGTTTTTATAATAATACAGTTTATTTTTAGCGTATTGCATTTGTTTTGTCCAGAGAGGTACAGAGAGTTAGTTTGTGCGACAGAAATATGGACGTCCTTAGTCCTTAACTGTCTGGACAGGATTGAGGTGGCTTAATTTGGAATACTAGTGTGATTTTATTTTTGGAAATTTGTCTCGATCTCTAGTTTTGACAAGTTGATGTATCTTATGACAAAATGCCATTTCTGTCTGAATATAACTAAATATGTGGGCATTGCAATACAACTTTCTTGTTGAAAGAAAAAGGGCAAAAATTCTAAATACCTCTTCGTGATAAATACTATTAGTCACATCAACATTCAGGTTCATTTAACTTATAAACAAACTTATAAACAAACCAATAAAATAAGAGTTTGTGTAAATGCTCAGTCTGAGGAGGCGATTATTTCGAAATCAAGGTTGCCAGACTCAGTTGATTTTTTTTCTTTTTCATTCTTTCAATCAGGTTTAAATCTTTCCGAGTGAACCACAAATGATCTCAGACTGGATTTAACATATCAGGATAATTATTTGTTTCTGAGCCTGGGAGAAGCAATCTGGCAACCCTAATAGAAAAAACATTACACGGTGATAGTATACAGTAAATAAATGATGGAGTGACTGGAGCGTGAAATGAAACGTGAATGAAATATAAGTGCGAGGATAAGAATGGAGGATGAGAGGACTATCCTCAGTTTTGTCTCAACAGCACAGCAGGAGATCAGAACATGTCTCTCTTTCTCGTCTCTGTGCATTTGACTCGCTGTGAACAATAAGGACTGATGTTTATCCCTCACGGGAAAGGTGCGTATGCTGGAGAGTGAAATGAAGACGCGTTTTGGCGAGGGGGGTGATGCCACTGTCGGAATGTTTATGTGCGTGGAGAGTGTGTGTGAGCATATATGCAGGAGTTTTCTTTGTGTGCACGTTGTATGATTGGGGAGGGATTGTGTGAATATCAGAACAGCAGTGGCGGGAAGCTGAGATTTGCTGCGCTTCCCCGCTGAGCCGCTCGAATGGGGAGAGCTCTGTCATTAGGGTATGTAGAGGAGGGGGATGTTAAACCCACCTGATTCTTCTCTGCTTTGACAGCTTTGTCTGTGCCACACTATCAGCTGCTGCGCCTCCTGCAGGGTCCAACACAGAGCCAAGCAGTGAATTATTGAGCAGCCTGAGAGAGAGAGAGCGAGAGAGACACACATGCCATTCCTTAACACTGAGAAATCTGAATGTGCCAAAAATATGCACACGCCACACTCACTATCTGTCCGTTTTCTCTTCTCTCTTTATGATCCTTTTTTCTTTTACACTAGAAAAACTACTTATAATCCATTCTTTATTAATTATAGATTTCTTTATTAATTAAACATAAATCGTCTTCAATAATTCTATCATGTATAGTGTACAACTTTATTTACAGTATAGAACGCTTTTGTTAGCTCTAAGTGATGTACAATATACGAGTAAACATTTAATTGACAATGAAAAACAATAATTAATTGCAAAATAGGTTATGAAATAATTAAGGAAATATATAAAATAATAATAATAATAATAATAATAATAATAATAATAAAAAACATGAAAAATGAGAATCATTCCTAAATATAGAGATAAATAGACTAAAATGAAACAGACCTGAATGTGATTGAAAAATAATGAAATATCAAATGAAAAAATAATGAAATTGATGTTAAAAAAAAAAAAAAAAAAAATAAATATATATATATATATATATATATATATAGTTATTGAGACTGATTTTTAAATAATTTTAACCTGATTAAAATAGTTTACTTATTTTTGAACCTATTTTTGAGTGAGTAATTTTTTTCTGTTGTTTTAAAAAAAAAAGTTTTGTTCATTTTTTACAATAATTTTTTATTTTATTTTCCTTTTTTTTTTTTACTCATTTGTAGACATGTCTTTCTTTTCTTTTTCTTTCTTTCTTTTTTTTACCACTTTTTTTTTACCACTTTTTTTTTTTTTTTACCATCTTTTGTAAAAAAAAAAGGTTTGTACCACTTTATTTTAACAAGCACATATTAATTGAGGTCTTATTTTTTGTTCAGTACACCCCAAATAAAAAAATAAATAAAAATGGTTCATAATATTCAGAAACACTAGTATGGGTTCATAACTGGTGATCTAGTTTATTAGTGAAATAATGACTGATAAATTGGTTAGATTAATTATTACATGCATTATCCTGTGCATGATTGAACTACCTGAGTTGATATCCTATTAGCATATAATTAGCAGTACGTAATATCTGTATGTGCTCTAAGTACATCCCTACTATATTAACATAGCAATTCTTTAAAGTGAAAATTAAATGATGTTTAGTTAATACTATGTAGTGATATTTCTCATCAAAGACAAGACAGTTGAGCCAAAAGTATCATGACCACGACCGTCACACCCACATGAGGGTCTTGCTCAAATTGTTACTACAAACTTGATGCACATCACTGTATAGAATGTCTTTGAAGGCCACAGTGTTGTTACGGCTTCTCCTTTCTGGAATTAAAGAGCACAAACCTGTTCCAGCGCGACAAGTGGAGGAACTCGAGTGTCCTACACAGAGCCCTGCATTCAATCCCACTGAACACCTTGGGGATGAATTGGATCGCTGACTGCACCCCAGGCCTCGTCACCAACACCAGTCACTAATGCTCTTGTGGCGGAATGAATGAACATCCCCACAGCCACACTACAAACTCTAATGGAAAACCTTTCCAGAAGAGTTATTTTTATTCTAAAGGCAAAAAAAGGGACTGACATGCTTAACACAGACATAAATTATGGTGTAGCGGTTAGCATCATGGCCGCGCACCTCCAGGGTCGATGGTTCGATTACCACGTTGGGTCTGTGTGCATGTTCTACCCGTATGTGGTGGGTTTTCTCCAAGTACTTTGGTTTCCTCCCACAGTCCAGAGACATGCATATGCATATATATATATATATATATATGTCAGATATGATTGTCAGGTGTCCACAAACTTTTGGCCAAAGAGTGTTTTCTTTAACGTATGTAACAAATACTGACTTCTGGCATTCTTCATGTTTAAGCATCTCATTCATGATATAAGGAAACATGCTTTCCTTTTTAATATTACGCATATCTGATATGCCTTACATAACTCTGCTTCGTCCAGTAAATCCCACAAACACAGCCTCCGTTTGTAGCAATACCAGTAATGACTTACATAAATATTTCTCCATAATCCCACCCTGTGAGTCACATTACTAACCCACAAACTCAATTACCCAGCGTCCATTTCATCGCGAGGCTCGCGGCTCAGAAGCAGGAGGCGCTGTAACCTCTGTAACGCTTAGTTAACTTTCATTCTCCCCCCATCGCCCAGAGCGTGAGGACTACCAGCACATCTCTGAAGAGATGCCGCTTTCCCCACTCCTCCTCCTTTCTTACCTCGCTCCCTCCCTCTTCCCTCCAGACCTTCCTCTCCTCTGACTCTCTCCCTCCCTCTTTCCCCTCCTTTCTTTGTGTCTGGCAGTGCGCACTGCACTGTACGTTGGTAACAGATTGCATCAGACTCCCAGAGAGAGGGAGAGAGAGAGAGAGAGAGAGAGAGAGAGAGAAGTAGAAAGAAGACAAGAAAATTGCCTTATAAATGGATTGTGCTGATCAGGATAAACATGTTTTTAAATATGAACACAGGACGGAGAGAGGCATATGTGCACAGAGTTAGCAGTACACTAATGTGTTGGTGGTGGTGTAAAAAAAACATGTAGAAAATATGGAAAAAATTTAAATACTGTACAATACTAGCTTTAACAATACCAATACTACTGCTACTACTACTACTACTTTGCCTACTACTGATAATAATGATAGTTAAATGTATTATGCTGAAGTGCTGTTAATTCTAAGCAACAACAACAACAACTATAATAATAATAACAATCACATTATTATTATTAATAATAATAATAATAATAATAATAATCATAATAATCATAATAATCATAATAATAACATTTTATATGCCGGAGTGCTGTTAATTGTATGCAACAACAGAAGTAATAATATTAATAATAATAGTTTCATTTATTGTGCTGCTGGTGCTGTTGATTAAGAACAACAACAACATCAACAACAACACTACTACTACTTGTAATAATACTACTAATAATAGTTTATTTCATTAAGCTGGGAGTCCTGTTATTTGTAAGCAACAACAGTCATAATAATAATAATAATAATAATAATAATAATAGTTTTGTTTATTATGCAGGTTATGCTTTTAATTGTGAAGAACAACAACAGTAATAATAATAATAATAATAATAATGATAATAGTTTTGTTTATTATGCTGGTGGTGCTGGTAATTGTGAACATCATCATCAACAACAACAACAACAACAGTAATAATAATAATAATAATAATAATAATAGTTTTGTTTATTATGCTGGTGGTGCTGGTAATTGTGAACATCATCATCAACAACATCAGCAATAGTAATAATAATAATAATAATAATAAGAAGAAGAATAGTTTAATGTATTATGCTGGGAATGCTGATAATTGTCAACTTTAACAACAACAATCCAATTTTTCTCTCTCTCTCTCTCTCTCTCTCTCTCTCTCTCTCTCTCTCTATCTATCTATCTATATATCTATCTATCTATCTATCTGATTTACCAATGTTATTAAGAAAGAAAAACCTTATTTTTGTAATCATTTGCAATGGCCAGCATGGTGATAATCATGAATTAATAAATAATATCCTAGAGATATCCTTATCATTTAGGCATTTCCTCTTCTCAACAGAATTAATTATTTTTTGTAAGTACTCTTTCATGTTTGAAACAGTGCTAACCCACAGAGCATGTCTTTACTACACACGCTTTTGATGTGTTTATGTGCGTGTGTGTGTGCGTGTGTGTGTGTGGACAGTTTTCCTAGCCTGCTTTGGCTGGGGGGAAAGGAATGACATTGAGACATTAGCCATCTCCTTGGCAACAGACATCGGGTGTCAGGCTACATCACAGGGTCACTCGGACGCCGAGCTGCTTAGCTGGCTCAGGGAAAAAAATGCATTAGCCATGTGTTTCCTCATCTGAGCACAGTTTATTTCACCTTTTATCTGCATGATTTTATACGTCATAATGCATATACACAGTACACCTAGACACTCTTGTAGTTATTTGTTTAGGAAGCATTCCGCATTATTAACTGCCTCGTGGTTTAATCTAAACAGGCTGCTAATTGTCCTGAGAGACACCATAAGCAGATTTATTTCTGCTTTATTGACTAGCAAACACACACAGGCATCATCTCTAATCACTCATATATTATAAATATCATCATCATCTCATACTTATCTCTTATCTGTTTTACTTGTGCTGGATTGATTGGGATGATAGGGGAGTTAATCACCTCAGAAAAAAACTGTTTTGTTATTATATTCATCGCTGCAATTTGGGAACTCGTTGTGGGTAAACTTCCAATCAGCATGCTTTTGAGGAAGGAATTACAATTATGTCAGCTATGTAAGGGTGCTCTACTTTATTTGTGGTATAAATAGACATAATTATGCACAACCTGTCTGTCATGAGTGGGCAGTATGAGAGAAATATGATATCAATATTTGAAGACGTTCCTACGATCCCTACACAGTAGGTATCATGGAAAGATCAATTAAATCATGTGGAGATATTATTATAACCATGACATCTCTAAAAAAAAAAAAATGATGATGACATAATTTATCAGAATATGTTATACACTGCCTGGCCAAAAAAAAAAAAAGAAAAAAAGTTCACAATGTGATGAGAACTCCAGCCGTGTGTCCATAAGGAAACCACTTGTTATTGAGGCTAATCAGAGAAAAAGGCTTCAATTATCAGTTTGCTATGGAGCATAAAGATGGAAAGCAATTGCAGCAATGAAAAAAGTCATGTGGCCTGAGACATGGCAATAAAATGAAGTCAGCTGACGATCTGAACGAGGTTATCAGATTATCACATCTGTTGAGTTTTTCTCCAAAGTGGTTTTTTTTTTTTTTTCCGCACATGAATTTACCACCACAATCAAAGCTAAAGATGATCGAATGAAATCTTGGAGTGTGTGACATTTTTTTGGCCAGGCAGTGTATTTACCAGCCATGAAAGTGAGCTTAAAATGGTTTGATACCACTGGCACTTTAATCAGAGGTTAGGATGTCAACAGAAAAAAGATCTGATTGGCTGGCATAACATTTGGCAGAAAAAGCACAATTGTTGTATGATTGGTGAGAAGTGGACAGTGAGTGGGAATTGGCCGAGCCTAAATTGGGGAGAAAATGAGACAAACAAATAAACAATTTGCACATGATTTTACAGAATGCAAAGTACATAATAATTAATAATTGTGAGTACCTAAAGTACCTAAATTCATTAATTATGCCCAGATTATTTTCAGAATGTTTTTGTAATACGGTTCTATCTTTGCTGTTAGTTACTGTAGTTGTATATCTATAGTACTTTGACTACAAAAGAAGGTCCTTTTATATCTGGGACCAATCTGCCAGAAGTTCTATATATATGCATTTTTATAAATTCTCCATTTAGAAACATGCAAAACACATCTCCTGCCTAGAAATGGTAGCTTCCCTCAAAACAACTGTACATACCTGAAGCTAAATCTTCAAATGCATTCAAAATTACTTAATGATCCAAACTTCCAATCTTGAGATCCCATCAAGACAATGTAGACTTTATTACGGATGATGAATTAGAGTTGTGTCAATTTTGTCTACAACGCTAAACCCCCGAGTTTAGGCAGGAGATCTGAGACAGACTCATAAAGATTATTACAGCTTTGGACAGCTTGCTGCCTCGAACGCTTCCTTTCTCTTTAATGCTATAACTATAAAAGCACAGAGTAGATAAGATTATATTTCTGACACATTATATGGCGGGTAATAGACTACGTCTTGGATATGATCCCTACTGCTGTTTAATCCCAGTAGGCGACTTAGTCCGCTTCAAGTTGAAGCGTATTGATTACTGTCAGAATTTGGAAACAAAAGCCTTACACAGCTTACTGAGTTTAGATGATGTCTACATCAAATCCAACCCGTTTAACTGATTGATCAGCTGACGTTAATGAATTATGAGTATCTATCCATCCAGTTACCATCCTTGTAGGGTTAGGGGAGCTTATTTCAGGGATCTCAGGGATCTCAGGGTAAGAGGAATGGAGTACTGGGAGGAAACCCACCAAGCACAGAGGGAACGTTCAAACAAGATGCACACAGACCAGGACCTTTAATCCCGGCAGCGACATGTTTGCCAGAATTTTTCTCTTGCTTCCTAGTGTGAATTAATAGTCGTACTCAAACACAAGAATAAGCCTATTCATGCATGGTGATATTTGTGTATGAGGGTTATAATAAAAAAAAAGTTCACAGTGCTTTTTTACCTGGTTCTGTAAAAAGCACTGTGAAATGTGAACTGTAAATCTGGTTTTAACTGGTCCAAACTGGAGATTTGCTGTGATTTAAAAACAATGTAGGTTCAGAAATGCAACTTTCAGTCCTGGAATAGGAAAATTGTGTTACTGTATGTGCTGGGTTTCTTATGAGGTACTGTGTGACATGTTTATTGCATTCAAGAAGAGTCTGTAAATGTTTTATTCTGGTCATTGTGGTTGAAATTGTGGGTTGATATATTTAGAACAACGACCAATTTAGCACATTAGCACTGCTGGAGTAGGGTGGGATTGATCAAGTATCTGGAGGAGTGTGCAGCATACTGTACTGTAAGTCAAGAGAGTTTGCGTCAACAGGTCGGATTGGTCAAGAGTGTCTATGGCAATGGGAAGTTCTGGTTGAGAATGCCTGTAGGAACAGGTGGGGTTGCTTAGGATTTCCTGCAGGAGTTTGTGGGACTGGATTAGATTACTTGCACGAGCAGATGGGATTGGTTAGGATTGTCTGTAGGAGTGTGTGGGATTGGGTAAGACTACATGCAGCAGCAGGTGGGGTTGGTTAAAACTGCCTGTGGGAGTATGTGGGATTGATTGGGCAAGGATACCTGCAGGAGCACATGGGATTGGTTAATATGGGCTGCAAGTGATAGAGGGTGGGAATGATCGGGAGTGTATGCAGGGAACAGGTGAGCCTGATTGAGATTGCAAGGGGGAAGATGGTGGAGTTGGTCAATAGGGTCTGTAGGAGTAGGTGGAATTGGTTAAGTCTGCCTGTCGGAGTGGGTGGGGTTGGGTGAAAAGGCCTGTGAGAGTAGGCAGGATTAGTCGAGTAAAAGTAACCTGGGGAGAGAGTAGAATTGGTCAAGGGAGCCTTCGGAGCAGAAAGGATTAGTCGGGAGTATCTGGGAGAGGGCAGAATTGGACAAAAGTGCCTGTGGGACTAGTAGGATTGGATAAAAGGGTCTGCAGGAGCATGTGGGATTGGTCAAGACTAGACTTGGTCAATACTGCTTGTGGGACTGGGTCTGATTGGATGAGAGCAAATGGGCTTGGTCAAGAGTGTAGGAGCAGGTGGGAGTGCGTAAGAGTGTCTGTGGGACTGGATGGGATTGGATAAGAGTCTGTGCAGGAGCAGAACAGGTGCAAGAACAGGTGGAACTGGTTAAGATCGCAGCATGGAAGTGGGTGAAGTTTGTCAGTAGTCGATATACTCGTTTGAACTGGTCAAGATTGCCTGTGATAGCGAGTTACGTTGGTCTAGAAAGCCTATGAGAGCTGTCAGGTTTATTCGAAAGTGTTGAGTATAGAATTCAAGCATGTACACCTCGAGATGGCAGAGTGGTGTGATGCTGTTGAATATTTTCAATAACATCAAAGTGATTCGATTTTTCTACATCAATTCACTGTCATAGCTTTTAGCGGTTTATAGTTATATTTAATGTTGGGAGATTTGTAAAACAAGCTCCTTTTTATCACTTTTATCACACTATAGACAGTCGCTTCCTCAACAGTCTTTTTTTTCATTCTCTTGGAGCTAATAAGATGAAAAACGGCGGCTTGTCATGTTACTTGTCAAGAAATAAAAAAGTCGATATTGTCAAAGCTGTGCAGTAAAAAAAAATAAAACTAGCAATTAACTTCTGACCAGTTTCGAAAATAGTGCTTTCACTAATATGCAAGTGACAAATGTGCATAATCTACATCTTACCATCACCTGCATTCTGACAGTTTTTATAGTGCATGTGATGCTACCTAAAGTGACGAGAGCGCTGTTATTATCACTGAGAACTTGTCTTATATCCTTGATAAAAACCTGAGATTAGAGCTATGCTGTCTTTCGGGCCAGGTACACAGTGTACAGCACATGTAGATAATTGATAGACCTACAATAATTAGAGCGCTTTCACTTTTATTCTGGCAGGATGTGACAAACCTGATTTACTGTTTCCTTGAAGATCTTCATCTATAGTACTTTCCATCATAATTTCCCTTTGAGGGGAATCACCGTCTCCCTATGAAGGAAGGCATTTTGGTTTATCAGACATGAGAGACTGATAAAAGATAAAGAGTAGAGCGTAAGAGCAGCGCGTAGTCAGAAGCGTTGTAATCCTGTTCAAATATGGCAAAAATGTCAAGCAAAGCTGTTTAAGGGTATGCGATAAAGCCTTTGACATTCAGTAACAGACCACAGTGACAAACCTCAGCACACATTCTTATGAAGAACAGGCAAAAATGTGATCATGATGGGGTATAGCTGGGCCTGTTAATAGGATAAAGAGGAAAGACTTGCGTTATATCAAGAAAGGAACACTTGTCGTGTCCTATATGCAATTGCATGTGCTAAAGACGTACAGTACATGACATCGATGATTGGGATTCACCTGACATAATGTTCAAATATAATGATGATGATGATTGTTGTTCTTTTTTTTTTTTTTTTTTTAAATTAGTCTATCTTGACGGTGGCTCAGTGGTGTAGTGGTTAGCACTGTCGCCTTGCACCTCCAGGGTCTGGGTTCGATTCCCATGGAGTTTGCATGTTCTCCCCCGTGCTTGGTGGGTTTCCTCCGGGTACTACGGTTTCCTCCCACGGTCCAACCCACATGTAGGTTAGTGTGGTAGTAGTGGCCCGTAGTGTGTTTGCCCTGCGATGGATTGGCACCATGTCCACGGTGTACCCCACCTCGTGGATAGGCTCCAGGCCCCTTGCGACCCTGAATACAGGATTAAGCGGTATAGACGATGAGTGAGTGAGTGAGACTATCTTGACACTTTAATGGCATCTTGCTATCATCTTGCTAAGTCATTACCAGTTGTACTACCACTTGTTTACCTACAGTACAAGTTCCTTAATTATTATAATAATAATAATAATAATAATAATAATATAGAATTACTGCTTGAAGTTTTTAAGTTGCTTCGAGTGATGTAACTCATGAATAACATTTTGTCAGACAATTTGTCAGAGCAGTTTATTCTCAGTAATTACATTAAAAAAAACAATTAATACAGTGCACACTATGATACTACATATTAACACATACAGTAACTCTGGCACATTTCTGTAATGGGGAACCCACTGATGTTTTGATCCTAGTTAGCGTATGGACATAATGCGTTCTGCGTGTCAGCTTTGTTTAGTGCTCTAACAGGAGGTTTTCTCATTGGCGCTCGGCATATCCATAAATAGATCCTCATATGGTCCTCGCACAGAGTTGGACTGTTATATGAGGGAAAAAAAGGATGAGCGTAGTATCTCCTTTTATTGTTACATTATGGCTCAGTATTAATCTAAATGAGATTTAAATATAGGAGGAACACTTATACAAACAGTAGGTGTGTGTGTGTTGTGTGTGTGTGTGAGAGAGATATATTACGGGTGTGTGCTGAATCAGCCGGCTGTTATGCTATGTCTCCGATCTTCTGTTGTTCTTCATAAGCTTGAAAAACGCTCAAGTGCCACACAGATTACACACAGTTGACTTTGTAATTATCGCCCTCTTCTGGACATACGAGTACATCGGTACATGAAATGACATCGTACTGTGTTTTTCTCTCTTTCTCTCTCTCCCTGTCTCTCCAGCAGCAGCGAGCACCTCTCGTGCTCCTTCTCCTTCTTCCTGCATGGTGAGAGTAACGTGTGCACCAGCGTGGAGATCTCACAGCACCAGCCTGTCTACCACATCACTGAGGAGCATGTGCGCCTGGCCCAGACCTCCAGCAGTCCCATACAGGGTGAGACGGCATCACGTCGCGCTTTTTCTGCTTTCCCAAAACTATGAGCAGCGTTCGAGTCAAACTGGGATTTTTCTCGCGTGTAAAGGCATAAACCGGTGCAAACATTTTAAAGAAGGCTGTGAAGTGATGGACCACAATACACCACTTTGAAGTTTGGGTTTTGCTTATAAATACACTCAAAAAGAGCCACTCGCCTTTTCTTTATATTTTGCTTTCAAGGAGTTGTTCTGCAGGCTTCCTGACTTTTTGGCTCCCGTTTTTGGCTCTCATTTTCAGTCCATTCCCTGGACCTGACCAGTTTCATCTCGCTACATCATTTATTAAATTTCATATGAAGAAAATAGGGGTGGCTCAAGACTGCATATCTTAAGGGCGTTTTTTTTTTTAAATAGATCAAATTGAAAAGAAACACTTAAAGAGAGCTGTAAGAATAGTAGACTTATCCTTATCCGTCAGCTTATCCTTTAAACTAAGAGTACAAAAGCGTACTTCATTTAACAAAAACGTTGCATTATTTTATTCCACCCATCCATCCATCTGTAGGAACCTCTATAGTCCAATTAGGGACCATGGAGGCCAATGGTGATTACCGTTGATTACTCGAACGCCAATTAACCTGATCTGCATGTCTTTGGAGGAAACCTGAGTACCCGAAGGAAACCCACCAAGCATGGGAAGAACATGCAACCTCCATGCACACAGACCCCCAGATGGAAATCGAACCCAGTCCTTGGAGGCGCAAGACGACAGCGCTAACCACTAAGCCACTGTGTCGCCTGTTATTTTATTGGCTTGCAAAAAAATCAAAACATTAGATTTAACACCTGATAAAATAGCCTACATGATTTTATAAGCTAAATGTTGTGCTCCGTCTGTGATGCAAGTCTTACCAAAAATGCCTCTGCCCTTCATATTACATTACATTATCAAACATGTTGTATTTATGAACAAACCATCCCTAGAATTTTGATCTTGTTTCTTTTGCTCGGTCTCTGTCCCGCAGTGATCCTGAGTCCGTACGGGTTGGGCGGCACTCTGACAGGCCAGGTGTTTAAGATGAGCGACCCGGCGGTACGGAAGCTGATGGAAGAGTGGAGCTACTTCTACCCAATGGTGCTAAAACACAGCAGCGGCAAGCAAGACAGCGACCTCAGCTACGACCCCCACAGCCATGTGGCTCTGGAGGTCATTGTTGGTGAGTGGCTCCACCTAGACAAATTAAACACTCGGGCCATGCAATCAGAGTCATGTAATCAGAAAGCTCAGAAACCTGCTGGCTGATTGATTAGAAGGAAGAGAGACTGAGTTCTAGCTGGATAATTAGTGGTACCAGCACAGCTTTGGTATCAATGTGGGCGGGGCTAGCAATGCTGTTCTTTGATGATTGGTTAAGGATATCACTCAATATCCTTAACCAACAGTAATTGCTTGAACTGAACTGTGATAAGAATGATCAAGTATTATTAATATTTCAGCGCCTCTCTCTGTGCCGTCTCTCTAGAATCGGCTCAGTCTGAACTTATCAGATCACATGACCCTGCTCTTGCAACACTTATTTCAAGTCCAAGTGTTTTTCTTATGGCCACATAGCTGTTGTTGCCAATCCTTTGAGTTTTTCTCAATAGTATTTCTATTCTATAACTATATTATTTTATATTCGATATAGATATATATATATAGATTTTTTACGATGCAACTTCTCTGATCACATGCATTAATTTTTCCTATCACATTTCCTTCACAAAGTTGCCGATTCAGCACTATCTTGCCAGGTTTTTAATAATGCATCGCACGGTGCTTTTCCCAATTCCAGTAATCTCAGCAATAATTACAGCAAGAATTTGACCTCTCTGAAACGCACTAACATATTTTTCATGACCACGGAATACACCTTCCCACAGACTTGTTTAAGGAATGAGAAGGTACTCACTGCATCAGTTAAGATTAAAGGAATCGTCGCCAGATGAAACATATTAATCACTTCAGTAATTATCAAATTACGGGCTCTTAAATATTGCTTATTTAAATCCAAGTGGGGACTATTTTTTGGCCAGGCGGTGTATTTTGCTCATGTGGAAAAAGTGTAGCTCCTGTTATTAAATTGGCTTGCATTGTTATTTGTGCAGGTTTTCAAGCTTTTATGCAAACCTGTAATGAAGCAGAACCTAAGTGTTTTTGAATTGCTCATTTTAAGCAAGAAGCTGTTGCTGTATTTATTAAATGACATTTTGAAAGTCTAGTGTGGGCGCAGGTTTGTTTGACCTTTTCGGCGAGATAACAGATGTCTCCTCCCTCTCCTCTTACCTTATACTAAAACTATTATTAAGAAGTTAAATGTTCAACATTGACACAGACTGCAATGTTTCTCTACATCACATTTCTTTGATAAATTTGCAACACCCTCTCTCGTATATATATATTTACTATATTGCGTTAATGTATTAATGCACGTGATTAATCTAGAAATATTAATGCATTAATATTTTTTAAAGCAGATTATTCAATAGCAAATATGACCATGTTTGACCCTAAAGGCTTCCCATAATTGCAACGCGGTTACTCGGCTTGTGTTGATAATGGCACGTTTAAGTGTAACGGATAATAAGATGACTGAGGGGAAAAAAAGCTTCTAGATGGTAAGTTGTGGGCTCGCGATACCTTCAAGGGGGACTATTTTTACATGAAAACAATATGAACTTGTGGCTCAGGTGGCAAATGCTTTAGGTTGTTGATTTTGGGTTCGACCCCCGCGGTTGGTGGGTTGCCACATCCCATGCAGTGTCAATCCATTCAAAAGATTTTAATTCATCATTTGTTAAATGTTAATGCTTAATCTGTTTCTTCTAACTGGTTTGTCATGCATTTCCTTATTCCAATATTACACATTTATAATACTGAGTAAATAAAAAACTATTTTAAAATTGCGATTAATCGTGATTAATCACAGACTATGACTGCGATTAATTAGATAAAAAAAAATTAATCGATTGACAGCACTAATATTTACTCTTTGTTTCTGCTATAGGTGGTGTAAGAATGATCTACCCAGCAGCTTTTGTGCTCATTGCCCAAGCTGATCTGCCCGTAGAACAGCCTCCTCTTGCCCAAGGAACCCAAAGCGGCACTAGAGACTCATCAAACTGCGGCATTCCCCTCACCCCTCCCACGTCCCCAGAGCAGCCCTGCTCCGGTAACACACACAATCAACTGGATATAAAAACTCCAGGCTAACCGTACTGTACATGTTTTTATGTGTTAAATAAGCGTGGGCAATATTACACAAATTACTTTATCACCATAAATTTAAAAGTCTTTTTATTACCAGACACTTCTGTAATATACATAAGATGTATTAGTATTTATAGGTTCTCTAAGAAGTTACTAGCAAAAAATGCCTGAATACCTTAATACAACCACAACGTTGCTCATTACCTTAATTAATTAAAAATGTATCCAATGTATAATACTTTTTCTGTCAAAAAGTATTTTGTGACATAGTTTATATAGTGAATTCTTGATTTATGATTGTTAAAAATCAAAATCTCTGACCGCAGTCTTGGCTGAAACTTTTATACCGACGTACTTGGTCTAATGGGTAATAATTTTACATCGCCAAGTGAGTTGAGTTTTAAAGTTGAGATTACTAAGTTTGATATGGTGAAGGAGGACATGTAGTGATAAACGATATGTATATATATATATATATATATATGTTATAACATATACAGTACTGAACAGCTATAACATTAACAATGATCATCAATTATATACAGTGAATGGTGTCAGGATCATGGGGACCCAGGGATCATTTCTGCCTGGGAGGACTATATGGTAGCCTGTCTGGTCCGATCCAGCGGAAAGCCAACGTAGCACAAAATGCTGGCTATGATAGAAAGGTGTCAGGACATTGTGTATAAGGGTCTAGCAGGCAATGAGTTCTTAATCAGTAAAAGATCTATGGGACATGCTGGACCTTGCAATTACAGCACTTAAAGGGTCTTAAATGGTTTGTCATTTTCTTAATAATATATAGCAAAAAGATTAGGAGTAAAACACATGAACATTGCCCATTCTGTTTCCACTTTACAGTTATGCTCTATTGGTTTTAACAAAGAATTCATAGCACTGAGTTAGTAAACATGCTTGCACTTCTTTCTTGTTTAGACTAATCATTAGGTGGGCCGAAGACCCCGATCAGCTCCTTACATTCCCCCATAGATCTGCACTTTAACGAGTGCGTTTCCTCTTGTTCCAGCCTCATTACCTTTCACCTCTGCAGTCTGAATGTAATCATGCTTAGTGTGCATTTCCTGTTAATGGCCGCAATAACGACCCACTGGCCCACATTATTACCTACAAGAAACCATTATTAACCCTACAGTTTCCAAATGCATGCGATAGTACAGTACATACCATACCGTACAGTATATCCTGTACATGCTGATCTGCATAATATGTAATCCCTTGTAATGCATACGGTAATTATTTGATAATCATCTCATTCCAGTCTTAAAGGGATGACGTGTGATCCAGCTTAAATTTACACGCCGAAACTTTGCGAGATGAAGAATCTTGATTATTGTCGTTCGTAGGATTAGTATATTCAGCGCTTAAGGGTCAACGAATGAAACAGATAAGCTTAAGATAACATTACAGACACTGTTGTTGAATTGATTTAATCTACCAGAAGGAGAAAGAGCAAACAGCCATCAAGCCTAAAAACAAATAAACCCTCGAATGTTGTATCTGATGTGACGCGACTGTGTTTGTGTGTACGTTGCTAGGCGACAGCGGCTTTCAGACCGCAGTCTCTAGCGTGAGTAGTCAAGAGAGCGGAGCCACCCACAGCCCGAAGCATTCAGAGAAAAAGCTGAGTAATCAGATGGTCCATCAAGCATGGAAGGAATGCTACATGAACCAATTACAGCGCAAGTATGTCTACTCGAGCATATCGTTTATTTTTCCATGTGCATCTTTTTTTAAAAATTTTTTTTTACCTTGGCCACATCAAAGTAAGAATAAAAGGTGAATATGTCCTTTTAGAAATAAAATAACTCTGAAAAAATATGTCTATCTTATCAAAGTGAAAGCATCACAACTTAAGTCATGTGTTCAAGTCTAGTTCTTTTTGTTAGAAGTCAGCTAAAAATTTATGAAACCTATTTCTTTAAAAAAAAAAAAAAAATTTTTTTCCTTTGATCTTCCAATAGAAATATATTGAAAATAAAAATTATCTTTAGAAATAGGTTTAATAACGTTATATTTGGTTTATCATAAATCAGATTATTTGGGCTTTTTGCAGCGTATGTAAGATGAAAGCTTTTATAAGATTTTAACACTCGCTTTAATCCATGCATTGCCTCTGACATGATCTATTTAAAAATGTTAAGACATTAGCACAAACTTTTATATGATAATGGAAAACACACTTTAACATCAAATAAGCTTTATTTTATGTGTCTAAGGTGGTTGAGGCTCCAGGCTGCTGATTGGAGGGTTACCACTCTAGGTTGCCACTATTGGGTCCTTGGGCAAGACTCTTAAACCCTACACCTCATACTACCCGGCCACTACTGCACAGTACATGCAGTGCCGCTCCCAAGCCTCAGTAGGAAATGGGAGGGTGGTGACAGGAAGGGCATCCGGTGTAAAACCTGTGCTAGATCTCGCCAGATCAAATGATTCGATGTGGCATGAAAGTGATAAAAAAAAAGCTTTCTTTTGTGTCGAACAAAAAAAATAGCTTGGACACTTCCAATAGCAGTATTTCACTATTTATGTCAATCACTGCTTAGGCCACAATCACAAAAGGGCTTTCCAGCTATACAGGAAATGTATACAGATATGTAGGTTTCAATTAGTAATGGAACGATATCATATTGTTTTGCATCAGAGAAATGTGTTATACAGTAAATGTTAAAAGATGTGGTATAAAACATAACAGGATTATAGAATTTTGGCATATCGGTTAGCAAACATTCCAAGCGCACTGTGATAAATCCCAGTCATCATGTCCAAAGAACTGGAAAGCTGTTTCATTTAATCTTTGTACATAATCATCTTTCATGCCAGTTTTGCTTTAATGATATATTTATATAATATGCCATAAATATAAACGACAGTGCTTCTCCGTTCTTGCCTTGACACAGATGCAATCTGTCAAACGGCATGGTGCCAAAGAAGGAAGTAACGAGCGAGGTGGCAGTATGGGATTTCACTGACCCTGCCGAGAGAGCCCCATGCAGCTGTAACAGGTGGAGTTTCTTCCTCTCCTGCTCTGTGCTCGTCCTCGTCACACTGTGAAATAAGGCTTGGCATCACATTCAGATATACTACACTTTATACGTGGTGATGCGGTTCTTCTTGGACTGCCCACTTTAATTTACAGTGTAGAAGATGTTCAATTAACATTGAAATCATCTAAAGGAAAAAAAAATATATCAACACCTGCACAATTGATAATAAGATAAATAACAGCAAGGTGCCGATTTCTTTAATGTCTACCAAGTCTCTAAGGTAGAACATTTCTAACAGTTATAATACGAGTACTGTTTCACACATAGATGATTATATAAGTAAGGTATTATGTGTACTGTGGAACACTGTTTTAGTGTTTAGGGGTGAAGAAAGCTCTTTCCACCACCTAGGCTGTGAGAGATCATCAGAATTGAAAGAACTGTGTAAAGTGCTCCCAATGGGATTTACTACAGTATTTCAGCAAGATGCAAGGTACACTGATCAGCCACAAGATTAACACCACGGCCAGGTGAATTGATTATCAATTATACACCAGTAATCCGGTGACAGGGTTATGAGAACCCAAGGCTCAGCTGTCCTTGTTGGGACCAAAGGCCACCCAGTCTGGGCTGATCCAACAGAAAAGCCAAAGTAGTACAAATTGCCGAGAAATCTTCATGCTGGCTTCAGTAGGTATCAGAACATACAGCGTATCACAGTCTAGTGCATCTGAGGTTTAGCAGACAAAGAGTTCAAGGTTGTTGATCTGCCCTTCAAATTCTCCAGATCTCAATCTGACCTAGCATCCATGGGACGAAAGACTGAACCATAGGGTTCCCACCCTTGCAACCCACAAAGCATCTGCTGCTAACGTCCCGGCGGTCAGATATCACAGCACACTGCCAGTTCTTGTGGAGTCATGATCCCAAGGGGCCAGAGCTATCCCGGCAGCACAAGGGAGACGAACACAATATCGGGCTTAATGATTTGCATTGTGAAGTTTCGGCAGTGTTTACACAGGCTGGTTTAAAAGATTTTGAACAGTGGAACTTTTGCCTCTGTGCACCACCACAATGGATTTGAAATGATGGCGAAATGTGAAGACTTTAAGCTTTAATTTAATGGGTTTAACCAAAAAAAAAAAAAAAAAAAAATTGCATTAATGATTAAGGAAATACAGCCATTTTACCAGCTCAAAAGTATTGGAACAACCGCGCGGTAAGACGTGTGACGGTCAGTTCTGAATATACTGTACAGTCCATAGAGGTGCTAATGCAAGTGATGGAGGCCATCGGTAAGCTGAACAAAAAAAAGACCTATCAGAGAGAGAGAGAGTGAGCAGAAACAGAGAACAGGAGTAGTCAACAATTTGGCACGTTCTTAAAAGGAATAGCTTATACCAGAATGATTGGAAGATATTGAAAAAGGAAAAGAAGAGCTCATGTTCCAAAGCATACCATATCATCTGTCACGTATAAAGGAGGCATAGGAGGTGTTATAGCATGGGCATGTGTGGCTGCTAGTGGAACTGGGTCATTGGTGTTTATTGATGACCTGACTGCTGGTGGAAGTAGCAGGATAAATTCTGAAGTGCATAGAGCTGGAAATTTAATATTCTCAAAGGATTGAGTCAGTCACCTGCTCATGCTTTTCACTGACAGACAAAAACTGAAGGCAGAATCCCCAACAAACAAGCAACAACTAAAACCAGCAGCAGTGAAGGCCTGGCAAAGCAACGACATCTTGACAGCCTCATTTCAAATCCATTGTGATGGTGCACATACATTTTTCTGTCGACTGGTGTCATTATCTTGCATAAAATCTATAGCCAAGTTTTAACCTATCCATGTCTGGGGCTATAATTATTGTCATGAGTCATTAATCTTCACAAGAATCCAGAACATCGGGCTACAAAACGGTCCCAGCGGATTAGTGATTCAATACATTTTGCACTGATTTTTGGGACTAATTTTCACCAGCTATACAGAAAGTTCAACATATGGGCCTGGGGTTAAGTGGCTTTATGGATTTAATACAATATGTCACTGTTTGCTCAACCTCTTCTCTGTTTCTTCTTGAAGGTTGAGGCAGCAGTCGAAGCAGCAGCAGCAAGCAAATGGCTTCTCTGCCAATTCCCAGCCAAGTACAAACACCTCTTCCTCTTCCAGCTCTTCCTCTTTATCGTCCTCTTTACCCCCACCTTCGACACCGAAAAACAAGACTACCGACAAAGCAGACAAGTCTGATAAAGTTCCCAAACGGGCAGCCATAACTCCCTTCCACCACCGCCTCTCTGTAGACCAGCAGCCATGCCCGGAGCAGGATGCACCTCCCGGACCTCAACTGGTACTCACAGCCTTGGACACTTCTTTGGATACATTACCTGGCTGCAAATACTCTAAGCCATTGTTTAGTGGCAGGAAAGGGCCTGAGTCTCTCCTCCATTCACCAGTATCTCCACTACCACCTACACTAAGCCCACATCCTAGGGTGCAGGACGCCGAGGTTCTGGAGGCACCCATGGATGTTTCCCAATGCCTAGAGGGAACTTCTTTGCCTATAGTCTCGGAAATTAGTGACACTGCTCTATATACAGCCTCTCTCGTGCCCAGAGAAGCCAGTGGGGGCTGGTGGAGGAGTTATCGGATTCCCAAGATAGACAAATTTGACTTTAAGCCATCAGAATTGCCCTATGATATGGTGGAGATCAGAGCTGAGGGTGAAGGAACTGCCTTGAAGAGGTATATATGTGCAAACACACACACACACAGACATGATTTAGTGCTTAATTCTTAGATCTACTGCAGGTATAAATTATCTTGTTTTTGTGGGCAGTTTTTTTGCACAGACGCACAAGAGGTTTAAGATTTCAGAAGAGCGGCTCCAGGAGCACATAAGCACGCTGGGATTCTTGCAGCAGACGGGCGTTGAAGTACTTGGGGAAGCTGGCGAGGATCCCTATGACTTCAAGGAAGGGGACATTGAGTACAGCTTTCCCACTTCCAAAAGACTGAAGAGTCGAGATCCCAGTCGGAAATCGAAGGTCAGGAGGGTGTCTGTTTTGCACAATAAATATTTACATGCAAAAAGGTTCAATATCAAAACTTATTATTTATGTTGACTATGGTAAGTATTATATTTGATGAGTAGAAATGCGGACAAAATTGATTACGTCGTAACCCAAGTGCAACTTTGTTTCATCCACTAGCAAAGAACAATATCAAGTACTAAAATGTTCTCAGCAACTATTCACATTTGTTAGTTTTGCTTTAACATTTCGTCTATGGCCATTATTGTTTCATGGAGACATTATGATGCTATACTTTTTTTCTTTTTTTCATTTACTACTTGAGAAGATCTTAATGTTTAGTATGTAGAAAATTAGTTGAGTTTGTAGCCTGCATTTTTTTTATTGATGAGATATGATGGTATGATTATATATACACTCTAATATTTTGTTGGAAAGCCTTTTGCTTGGATAAAGGCACGCGATGGTATAGCATTGTTTTCATATACTTATCACAACATTTATTTCCTTTGCCATAATTTTTCTCCAAGATCTTATATTGATAATGGGAGAGTTGGACCACTGCATAAAACCTTCTCCAACACATCCCAAAGATTCTCAATAGGGTTAAGGTCTGGACTGTGTGGTTGCTGATGATGTCTCATGCTCCCTGAACCACCGTTTCACAATTTGAGCTTGATGAATCCTGACTTTGTCGTCTTAGAATATGCCCATGGAAGAAGAAAAAATCTGTTGATGTAAAATCCTGGTAATTTAGTATATTCAGGTAGTCAGCTAACCTTATTTTTATGGGCACATAACATTGCTGAGCCTAGACCTGACCAAATGAAGCAACCCAAGATTATCCATCGCTTTGGAACAGGGTAAATCTGAACTCATCAGGACACATGACCAATGCTCCACACTCCATTCTTTACCCTCCCTAGCAAACTGAAGCCATTTCTCCAATTAGTCTCACTAATAAGTGGTTTTCCTAAGGCTACACAGCTGTTTAGTCCCAATCCCTAGAGTTCTCTTTGTGTTATGCGTATGGAAATGCTATTACTTTGACTATTAAACACAGCTGTCAGTTCTGCTTTAAAAAAAAAAGATTTCAACGAACATTTAAATCACGATTCTTCTTTGTCTTCTTTGTCACAGAATCATCTGCCTCCATCTAACCCTACCCTCTGCATCCTCTTCTCTCACACAAACTAACTTCATGTCCTCTCTCACTCCATCCATAAATCTCCTCTTTGGTCTTCCTCTAGACCTCCTGCCTGGCAGTTCCAACCTTAACATCCTTCTACCAATATGCTCACAATCTCTCCTCTGAACATGTCCAAACCTCCTCAATCTGGTCTCTCTGACTTTATCTCCAAAACATCTAACATGGGTTGTCCCTCTGATGGACTCATTCTTGATCCTGTCCATCCTTGTCACTCCAAAAGAGAACCTCAACATCTTCATCTCTGCTACCTCCAGCTCTGCCTCCTGTCTTTTCTTCATTGCCACTGTCTCTAAGCTGTAGATCATCACTGGTCTCACCACTGTCTTGTACATTTTTCCGACCACATTTCTTCTTCGAGGATAATCGTTCACCACTATAATTCCATGTGAGAAACTACTCAATGCATCAGTGAGGGTTAAATAACTTGTTGCCAGATGAACCATATTAATCACCACAGTAATTATCCTATGGACAGCTCTTACCTATTTGCTTTATTACATCCAGGTGGTGACTCTCTCTCTCTCTCTCTCTTTTTTTTTTTTTTTTGGCCGGGCAGTGTATTTTGTACATCTAGCAAGTATGAGGGTGTATCTTTTTCTTTTCTCCTTGAGTTATACTGAATTGAATAGGGAAGCAGCACTAAGAACAAAACACTGACACATGAGGGATTGTTATCTCATAACACTTTAACACAGACTTTATTGCGAGATGTTATGTGGGATGTGAGGATACAGTATAATAGTACAGTACATAATTTTACTTCAATAATACAGTAGATATTAAAATGAAAAAAATGAAGGTCATAATGAAAGTGTACTTTGTACCACATATATTCCATGCAATTTTTAAAAAGACATTTATAATTCATTTACACAGGTGTGCATTTTGTTTTTCAATTTGTCAAAGTTTGGATAGATTGAATGTGTCTATGTTTTTAAGGGAGAGGAGGTCAATGGCAACAGCGCGGTCCCTGAAGGTAAAGACGCCATGTCCATTTTCAGCTCTGCTCCTAAATTCGGTGAGTCTGCAGTCTGCGAATCATCCATGCATAATTCAGGAGCTGCAGACACTCACATTGAATGCTGTCTTGTTCCAGGAGAGGAATTGGCTCAGGACGAGACTGGGGGGAAAGCCAACCCGCCTCTGACGAGAGAAAAAGATCTGATAGTGCTCATATCTGACTTGGAAAACATCTTTGGGGAGGAGGAAGATGATCTGGGAGTGAGTGACATCAATATTATACCCGCCTTAAATAGATAGTCACAAAAAGAAATTCAGCGATCGATTCGATTCTGTGATAGTTATCACAAACTATGCCAAGTGTTTCGAAAAATGTAGCGGCAGATTAGGGGCTTAATTACTTTCATCACAGAGTGCAAGGTTTAGGAACTTGGCTGTGAAGTCATGTGATCATGAGTGGAGAATCTTGAGCGGAGATCCAGGGCATAGTTTTTTTTTATGTTGTCACGGTTACCAGTTGCAATCCTTAAAGATTTTAATGCAGTATGATTTATGATATTATTTCTTTTAACAAATCCCTGTTTAGAAGACAAAATTCTTACGGATATTTAACGTATATTCGCATACCAATAATAAAGTATGCGATTTACAAAATAGCTAGAAGATTGTTAAATTTGTTCTTTTCAGACCACTTTTCCTAATCATCAGCAGCCATCAAAGACTATGGTGCCAGGAGCTGAAGAGCGCCCCCTGGGGATTGATGGGAGAGTAGCAGTGCCATATCCCTCAAGTATGCCATGTTTAGAGATGTTGTTGTTGTTGTTGTTGTTGTTGTATATATTCTATGTGCACATATACTAAAATCACAATGTGAGATACAGATACAGGCTTTATGAGACTGTATTGACATTACATTTTAAATTGTAATATATTTATTTGGTAATGACAACAAATCCAGGTGGTTCAACGTCAATACAACAGGTGACAAACTCAAACATCAATAAGCCATCGGCTCTGAAATTAGATTAGGATGCTGGATTTATGAATTTTTAATAAATACATTCCATAGTTTAATCACTGTATTATTGAATTTGAGCCACCCTGGTATATCGTTCTTTCCATGACAACCCTACTGTAATTTGGAAACTACACAACATAATTTTTCACACCCATTTTATAAATCTGCTCTATTAAGCCTGAATAACATTTTTCTAACCTTGCTTTCTTTTGCGTGGATTATACCCTCTTACGCTCGCTCTGTCTTTCTCATCTCAGCAGTAGCAGAGCTTCAGCGGATGTTCCCCACTCCTCCGTCTCTGGAGCAGCACCCAGCATTCTCCCCAATCACAACCTACCGAGACACACCCAGTCAAGAAACCCCCGCACCCTTAGCAGGACACGAGCATATCCTCAACACACACACCAACAGCCAGCTTAGTGACTTCAGGTCTGAGATGGATGAGAGTGTGACAAGCCCTAAAGCAGAGGACATACGGGTGTGTATAAGACCTTGAGGATTTTTTTTTTAAACACACATCTAAAACACCTTTATGGTCTCTTAATCAAGAATGATCATCAGAATTGCATGTAAGGAATAAAAAACGATGGGACTTAATGAGTCGATAATTTTCCATAATGGTCTATTCCATTAATATCACAGCACTTTGCCTCTATTTATAGACAGAGGTGGGAGCTAACCGGGTACATTTACTTCGTTATCGTATTTAAGTACATATTTCATGTATTTGTACTTGAGTATTTTTATTAGAGGTTACTTTTGTCTTTCACGCCACTAAATCGTACGGCAAATATCTCTACCTAGAGTTTTTAATACAAAAAACGCTATTGATTTTGATACTTAAGTAAATTTGAAAGTTGTGTTTTTACTCAAGGAGACTGGATGACTTCTGTCCCATGTTCTTAATCTGTCCAGCCACAGATGGGTTGTTCCATGTTTGCCCCTCTTCGGACATTACCCAGCCAATGTCTTGCCCCTCTGAAGATCCCTGAGCAGTGCTACTATAGACCGTCATGGTCCATGCTCCCGAAGATGGAGCCCTACTGCCTTCCGAACCAGACTTCTTTCGTACGAGATGGATATGTGTAAGTTCGATGACTGCATACATTTTTGCAAAACATACAGTAGATGGGTCTTTGTGTCAGGTCTGTAATAGCGTCTCTCTTTCCTCTCTCTACAGTAATGTTCCCAGCATTGGTGCTCTGCAGGACCAAGACTACGGCCAGATGAGCACTGGTACCGCTTCTGTCGGCACAGCGGGTGGAGTCCTGCCTTCACCGGCGACACCACGTTTCTCTGTCCCCACGCCGCGCACCCCGCGCACCCCACGTGGTGTAGGCACTGCCAGTGGGCAGGGCTCGATAAAGCAGGATGGTACAGAGTTGAGCTCGCCCATTTCCACACCATCCACTGGTCTACCCCTAAGTTCGGTGGAGCCTCTGGCATCGGGGCCGGTTTTGCCAGAGGCGCACAGCCTCTACGTCATCCTCCTCCTCTCTGATTCTGTCCTGGATGTGTTTAAGGATCGAAGCTTTGACAGCTGCTGCATCTGTGCTTGCAATATGAACGTGAAGGGTGCTGATGTGGGTATTTATATCCCTGACTCCACCGGTGAGGATCAGTATCGCTGTATGTGTGGCTTCAGCGCCATCGCTAACCGACGTCTCGCACATGGTGCCGGACTCTTCCTGGAGGATGAGTTGGACATCTTTGGACGTGGCTCGGAGGCCGGACGGGCAGCTGAGAGAAGGCTGGCACTGGGCAGAAGGGACACGCCTACTGGTGGGAAGCGGGCTCAAGAGCAGACACCAATGGAGGTGTTAGAATTGATTCAGGAGCAGTGTTCGCAGCCTATTTTGTCTGTGGCATCACTGCATAGTCCTGCTGCTTGTTCTTGCCGTAGCAGGCAGAGGGCACTGTTGCAGAGCTGGGTGGCTGATCGGCTGTGGGCAGACAGTAGCGATGCATGCGTGGAGTGTTACAACGCTCTTGTGCAGGGGTTGCAGTATGTCGACAATGCAGCTGGTGGGAAAGTGGAGCAGGCGTTAGTGAGGAGCAGCGCCCTTCATTCCTGGCCTCACACTAATGGTACATAAATACTCAGTCACACCAATCCGTATAGAGGGGAAAATAGCAGTTTCATTCCAACAAAATGGAACAATGTTCCGTCTCACACCACAGAGGTGTACCTGGGATTGCTTCTTCGCCAGATAGAAATTAAAACTAGTTACTGGCCTGTCCATAGCATTATCAGTTCTGCACTATGCATGTGTATTGCATAAAGTAAAGAAGATTTATTTAGAGGCTTTATTTATTTACTAGATTTATTATTATTTTTTTTTAATATGCAGGTCTTCAGGCACTAATAATTCAACTTGTTTGACGGAATACCAAATAACTTCTTGATCATTATGTATAAAATGAGGATGAGTCAAAAATTATGCCCACTCTGGCTGAATTCATTTTAATTCACTTTTATAAAACACAAATACATATTTTTTCACGACATAAGCTCCTTGCTTTCGAATACACTTGGTCCATCAAACAGCTGAAGGTCTGATGGAGCAAGATCAGGACTATAGCGGGGATGCACAAAGTTTTTGTCCAGAGTGTGGGCAGATCAAAGTGCGGACAAAAGAAGTTTTGATATAACCAAAAGTGCGGATAATTTTTGACTCACCTTCGCACATTGTCATTGCGATGCTGTGATGCAGTTTTTTGCACTTGGTTAAAATATCATATAATGTACAGTATGTGCTTCCACAGTGTTGGATATCAGCATGCTGTCGTCTCAGGATGTAGTACGCATGCTGCTGTCCCTGCAACCCTTCTTGCAAGATGCCATTCAGAAGAAGCGAACTGGCCGGACCTGGGAGAACATCCAGCACGTTCAGGGCCCACTCACGTGGCAGCAGTTCCACAAAATGGCTGGACGAGGTTCTTACGGTGAGTCTGACATGTTCATCTGTATATGCAAAAGGTATATCTGTTGTTTCAAACTGACTTTTATCTTTCCTTCTGTGATCTTGGATAAAATTCATAATTTTTTTGTAAATATGTGCTTGGACCCCTAGGTTCTGAGGAATCACCAGAGCCGCTGCCCATTCCCACACTGCTGTTGGGGTATGACCGAGACTTCATGGCCCTGTCCCCTCTGGCTCTGCCCTTTTGGGAGAAATTACTTCTGGAGCCCTATGGGGGTCAGAGAGATGTTGCTTTCCTGGTTCTCTGCCCTGATAATGACATCCTGCTTGCTGGAGCCAGAACCTTTTTTCAGGAGCTTAGTGCTGTGTATGAGGTATTAGAGGCATCTTTATATCTTTATGTATTTCTCAGACAAATCATATCATATGGTGTCTTGTGGTAACACACTTTGCCAACTTGTCCAATTTTTTCTTCTGATTGTATTTTAGTCGTGTCGGTTGGGGAAGCACCATCCACTGGCCCGGGTGTCCAGAGATGGTGTAGTACCAGTGGGACAGATGGAATCTGAGAAGCTGGAGGAGAACGGCGGAGAAGTGGATGAATGGATGACTGGCCCATGGGCAGGTCAATATCGAGAGGATCAACTAAACAAACTCAAGCTCTATGCCCAAACGTGCAAGCAGAAATTAGGTAAATCTACCTCAGCAGCTTGTTTTTTAGTTGCTACATCAGAAATGAAGCCAGAAAAGTGGAAGAGAAGCGATGCCTTCATTTGTCATATATAAATTTTTGTATATTTTTAAACTATTCTGGCTTATTTGAAAGTTTACCCTGGGTTAAGGTGATTCTTCAAGAGTGCCAGCTTGGTAGATTATTATATCCTTATTTAAGAAGCCAGGAATGGTGGTTAATCCAACACGTCTTTTAATTTTCCAGCCCCACAGCTCTCTGCTCTGTCATTAGACAGCAGTCTTCTTCAGCCCCCAAAGCCTCAGCCTAGCCTTTCTCCTGCTCCTTCCGCCCAGCCAAACCCTGGCCCTGGGGCACCTGAAGGAGAAACATCAACATCAGCAGCAGCAGCAACAACAGCAGCAGCAGCAGCAGCAGGAGGAGTCCCTGGATCAGGAAACACTCCCACGCCAACGAGTACCATCACAGGCCAGGCCAACACTGAAGGTGCTGATACACAAACCGTCCCTAACACAACGCCAAACCAGCAGAGCCATCCAACAGAGAGTGCTGAGAGGTGAGGATTCATACTGTATATCTCCATTGCAATTAATTATTCAAACAAATGAAAGTAACCTATCCTATTTACAAGGTGACCTCTGCTCTTCTTATTATGTCTGTCCAAGGTGTATATTATAAGATTAATTATGCATGAACTAATGTATAAATAATGTATCTATGTATAAACAGAGGCATTTGAATGTTTCCCTAACAGCTTGGCAGAGCGAGAGCGAATCGGAATTCCGACGGCAGCACAGTCTGCGGATAGCCACGCCTACCCCCCATCCGTAGTGCTGTACTTGGTTGACCCCTTTTTGTGCTCAGGCTCAGGGGTGGGGTCAGGGGAGGAAGAGGAGGCCGAAGAGGTGGAGTCACGGAGCATGTGGTTGCTGGCACTTCTGCGTTGCTACACAGATATGCTAAGCACACTGCCAGAGAACATACAGCCAGCGCTGGTGCTGCAGGTCAGGAAACCGGAAAGCATCCATATACAGGATTTAGAAATATGCCAATTATTGGTTATGTCTTGATATTCTGCACACTACTTTGTTATCATGGGCTGGCACAGTATTAAGCTACAGGGCATGTTGCTATCTACAGTAGATACATTTATAATGCTGAGAATCTTTTGAATAATTACGTGACACATGATAGTGCTCAAGTAAGTCCCATGTTGTACTATTTAATGTCAGCATGTACTACTGTCACGATCTGGCTAAAATTGCATTGAGTATAATTAAACTAGCAGTGTTTGCATTAACCTGGTAATGGACAGTTACTGACTGAGAATTAGTGTAAAGTTAGGAGTGAAAGTAGCTACATTCTTACTGGTACTATGTAGCCAAAATGTGAGGAAAATAAACCATGTACAGTAGGTGGTGCACAGACCTGAGAAATTTTACTTTATATTTCCACTTTTAGAATATCAGCTAACTTCTGGATTCCCGGGTTCAATCCTAAATAGCGTTAAATAGAAAGCTAGTGCTCTGAGTAAGGTATACTGTACAGTAAGTTAGAATCTCTTGTTCGACACAAAAGTTGACCCCTTGACCAGGGGTTGGAAAGGGATTTGGGATTCAGACCTGGTGTTGGAAGCAAGTTAGCTTTGTAGCCCATGTGAGCCATTAATAAAACAATACAGACGGTTCAGAGACAGTTCTGAACAACTTTACCAATGAAGCAATTAGAAGCAATTACTAAGGAGACAAAGTGTTGTTTAAGATGACATATCAGATTTCTTTCCTTGATGAAAGTGCTTCCATGACTGGTTTGGAATGTGGACTTTGGCAGACATCTGCTAACTCCTCTTTCCAGTACCGTAGATGGTACAGACCTACTTTTATGCTGCAACCAACAGTTAGTGTAATTACCAATTGTTAGAACACCGCAGATAGGGAGTGATGCATATACTTAAACATCCATAGTGCTGTTATGCTCAATATCACCACTCGTGGAATGCCTCTCTCTCTAATCAGATTACTTGGTTGGAACGAACAGTTGTAAAAATGGTCTTTAATGGTTCGCAACTAAAACTAAGGTTCAGGTTTTTTTTTTTAAATCACCAAATTTTCTGCATTTTAGGTGGTGCCATGTCAGTACCTATTACAGCCAGCCAGTGGCGAGAGTCCTCTGTATCTGCAGCACCTTCGGTCTCTGGCTTTCTCTGCCCACTCGCAGTGCAGACGCCGGCTTCCTACGCAGACGCACATCAAATCCCTTACAGGCTTTGGTCCAGCTGCGACCATCGGCTCTTTATTTAAGAGTGTGACGGTAAGGCGAAGATTGATGAATGTAAAAATGCTTTCATTAATCCTTTTTTGTTCATTGAAGCCTTTAGAATCCCGCTTTAAGCATATTCCTACTAAAATGTTACTCGTTCTTTTAAACAAAATTGTGGTGGCCCTTGGTTTGGCCGAGCTTGGTTTGGTTCTCATCTCCTCTTGCTGAAGTAACTCAACTTAATTATCTCTCTCCTTTGCAGAACCCCAGCTCTATGCAAGTGTACTCTCCTCCATTTGTCCTGGCCCCCCTGCGCACTAAGCAACCAGAAGTAGGTGAGGAAGCTACCGCCCGCTACAATGTGCTCTTTGTCGGGTATTGCCTGTCCCATGACCAGCGCTGGATCCTTGTTTCTTGCACCGATCAGCAAGGGGAGCTCCTAGAGACCTGCAGTATCAACATTGATGTCCCTAACAGGTCAGACCTTCTGCAAAGCACACTAGTTTATGACGATTATTGTAGATCATGAGAATTAACACAAAGTTTTTGGCATGTAGGTCTCGTCGCCCCAAGTTTTCCCCACGCAAAATAGGCCTGCAGAAACTGTGGGAGTGGTGCATTGGTATCATCCAAATGACAGCAATTCCTTGGAGGATTGTGATCGGACGCTTGGGGCGGTTAGGTCACGGCGAGCTGAAAGGTTTGTTCTTAGATTCACCCAGTGTTTGTGTCTTCTACATTATATAATATATAATTATATACTACTTTTGGTTAAAGTTATGGTATCCCTCAAGTACTGGCTATTGGTCCCAATATTTTTATTCTGGCTCAGTTACATTAGTCCCATAGATGTTCAAGCTTCAGTAATATCATGATTTTGTCTCTCACTAGTAATGGTTCTTTAAAATAGACTCACCGTTACAGTATTTTGGTCCCCATGTTCTGGAAGTCCATTTCATAGTAGTTCTAAGTAGTATCAAAGTCAAATGACAATATTAACATCTAGCTAATACTTTACAGTAGACTGTTAGTGATTAACCTTGAGCTCTGTCTCTCACGCCAGACTGGAGTCTGTTGCTGGGTGAACACTCTCTGCACTCGATTAGCAGACAGCTGCGTGATGCATGCCGCATGTGTGGCATTTCAGCGGCCGATTCGCCATCTATCCTCAGTGCCTGCCTGGTTTCCATGGAGCCCCAAGGGTCCTTTGTGGTCATGCCAGGTAAAAACTGCTACATTTGAAGACCGCATGATGAACAGCCCGACTATTAAATGCTCATTTTCTTCAATACTTATCTGGCGATAAAGAATGTTTATTCTTATGTGTTTACAGATGCTGTGACCATGGGTTCGGTGTTTGGCCGCAGCACTGCTCTCAACTTGCAGACGTCTCAGCTCAACACCCCACAGGATGCTTCCTGTACCCACATCTTGGTCTTTCCAACTTCCTCCACCACGCAAGTGGCCCCAAGTTCCTATCCTACTGAGGACAACCCAGGTACACAAAACCTGTATTTGAAATCATTACAAACAGTAACTAGCCACAGTGCTATTTTCTGTAAAACCTTCACTCTGTAATGCTAGCAGCAGTAGAAGCTGTGCACCTACAGACTGACTCACAACTTTTTTTTTTTTTTTTGTCCTAACCCTTTTAGATGATATATTTGGCCTGCCGTTCACGGACGACCTGGACAAAGATATTGAGCATGATATGATGCTGATCACCGGAAACCTTCACGCTTCCCCTAACACCTCGCCTGTGCCTTCCCCTGGCTCCCCCTCTGGTCTGGGGGTGGGCTCCCACTTCCCTCACACTCGGGTTAGCATCTGTTTCTACGCAACACGTTAACACTTCACACCTGAGTTAAACCATAGTGCTGTTGAAACCTTGTGGGAGGTGTGGATTAGTTTTCTAATTCAAATCACAGGTTTGCATTAACACACTCATTTCAATACATTATTATTCCCAGGGAGACATATTATTTACAGTAACAGTCATAGAAAAAGTCTCCAGTGTATCTGGGTAACAGTCCGACTTGTGGAAATCTTCAAGCACTAGTGATGGCACATGATGAGGTACAGGAAGCAATGCAACAAGCCAATGTACAGTGGCTTGCAAAGGTATTCGGCCCCCTTAAACTTTTCCACATTTTGTCACATTACAGCCACAAACATGAATCAATTTTATTGGAATTCCA